>JAVSCE010012941.1:0-56405 GCA_032199065.1 Smutsia gigantea
CATATATTAACTCGATCAGTGCTCACAATAATCCTTTGCAGTAGGTATCGTCATTGCCTTCATTTTACAGATGAGGAATCCGAGGCACAGGAAGGTTAAATAACTTGCCAAAAATCATATGGTCATGTAAACCCAGGCATCCTAGGTTCAACAGGCCTGCTCTTAAACCCTAAACTCAGCTGTCTCTCTAGCTTTAATGGTGCAACCTCAATTCTATGTTTTTGAACATTATACTTTATAATTACCTAACGCATTTCAGTATCTAGACCATCATCTCAGTTTTGCCTTATAACCTAGGTTGACAGTATTATCTCCATTTTACAGATGAACAAAGAAGCTTAGTGACTTGCTCAAAGATCAAATGGAAAAGCTGGTTTCTAAGCCCCTGTCTTCTGACTTCCAATATGGTTCCACCCCTGGCTGCAGTTTCCTCATCCGTATGCAAAGTAGCCAAGTAGTCCTCTAGTTTTCATAGGCTTTGGATGGCTGTACTAAATTTCTTTCACCTATTTATTGAATACTTTCTCTAGACTATAAACTCCATGAGAACAGGGGCAGGACGTAAGTCATGGCCTCCAGTGATTGCAGCATCCAGCATCTGTTATAAATACCAGTGTGCCAGACACAGTGCTAAATGCTGGGCGTGCAAAGATGGATCAGGCTCGGCCCTTTAATCGCAGGTGAGACACCCCACGGGACACTTGCCAATTTGTGGGCCCTACACGCCCCACAGTCATTCCATGGACAATGACTCCACTGTATTAAAGTCCACCAAGATATAATTGACTGCGACGTGAGTTATGTGTCCCAAGCTCAATGGCGTCAGGGTCGATTATTTTAGAGGCCACAGCAAAGAGGACCATTTGCAATGTGGGGCTCACATCGTTAAAACAACATTTATGGATTTTATTTTCATCTAAGTGATGGTTTTCAGTGCTGTGCAGCTATCAAAGTAAAATAATCTGTGCTCTGAATACACCTCCCCAAACTCTCAACATGACTTGGAGAACATGAGGGAATACAGATGTGATTGATAGAAACATCATGTCTGATCTGCTTAACTCAGTCCCCAGACAAACTTAACCAGCATTTCATCTCCAATCTGACAAATTTAAGGCAAATTATTGGGTTTATTCCCCCCACCCCACCATCTCCAAGAGATGAAAGAGTGATTTTCATGGTGTTGGCATTCATTTTTGAAGCTCAGCTTACTTCGGGTTGCTAGAGAAAATACAGAATACCCAGCAAATGGGAATTTCAGATAAATAATTTTTAAATATAAATATGTACCATGCCATATTTGGGATACACATACTTTAAAAAGGTATTTGTTGTTAATCTGAAATTCAAATTTTGATTGGCACCCCATATTTTTATTTGCTAAATATGAATTACCTAAAGTTATTGCAAAAACCTCATTTTTAAAAACTTATTTTTAAAATCTTTATATGACTGACCTTATCTATGTAAAATTGAGTAAGATAGAGAAGCCAAGGAAGAATGGGAGATTAGGCCCTGAGTGACAACACACACACATTGCCCCAGATGCTGTCTTTATCATTCCTGGGTGCACCATAGTGAAGAATCATTTGGGATATTTAAAGGTAATAAATAGCTAAGAGGTCAGCCCTGGAGTCAGACTATTGAGATTAAATCCAGCATTACCACTGTGAAAATTGATAAAGCCTCACTGACATGGCATCAGGAGGCCTGCAGGGGGAGCTCTCATGCCCACCATTCCTGATCAATTGCAGGTCCCAGGGGAAGGGACAGACACCTTTCAACTCATACTATTTTGGTCACTTTACCACCCACTAAGGGGGAAGAATTTCTGTCTCCGCAGAAACAGCCTGACAACCTCCCAGCCAATGAAAGACTGTTACAACTCAGCCAGTGAGTAGCCACAACACCGTGGGACGCCCGGTTTCCTCCAATGGGCTTTTTACTTAAACAGTTCCCCCAACTCCCCACCCTTTCTTCTATAAACGAGCCCCTCTCCTTTGTTTTCTGGAGATGCTCGAGGTTTGGCCTTAACTTGCTTGTCCTAAAATGCAATTCTCTGTTATTCCTGCAAAAACACACTTTGCTGGTAGAATAACTAGCAGCATTATTTTTAAGATTAACATCAGTTATAAGCCATGTGATCTCGAGCATACCCCTTCCATATGCTTCGGTTTTCTCATTCATAAAAGGGACATAAAGATAGTACCCATCTCATAGAATTTTGTAAAAATGAACTTGTTTACTGTAGTGGCATTAGTAAGCATTCAATAAATGCTTACACCACCACCTCCATCCTCACCATCATTCTGATTTTCACAGGCAAATTGCTCTTCAACTAGCAGTGCAACTAGCTTCACCTTTTCCTTTGGATGTCTTTCTGTTTCTATATTAAAAACTACTTGAAGAGAAATAGCTGATTCTACTGTCAGCTACTTACAGAAGTTTGCTCGAAAAATCCTCACGGAAGGAGGTGATGATGGTTGGGTCTACATCACATTAAAACAACCAGGTGAAAAATGAAAAGCTCAGCTAAAAAATTCAGTGGAGATAGCCATTCAGAACACCTTCAGTCTCCCAAAAGATATTCCGGGGAAGATTTAGCATTTAGTGAAATCGGTTGCTGAGGCCAGACACAGCTCACGAGTAACTCAAGCATCCATCCGTACATCTCTAAAGACAGCTGATATATTGCTGGCATGTTTGCTCATGCCTTTAAACTCACACCTTCTGTTTAAATAAGTCGAGTCCAGGAGTAATTCTCACGGGAAGGCTGCCAAAGTGTGGGAAGGAATATCACTTTAAGGGACTCCGTTTATGATATAAGAAGCCATTGTAGCATGTTGTTAATTTTATGCACACAGTGGACTGCTGAAAAGCAAGGAGGACTTGTGGGGAACCAGCAAAAGATCTGAGATCGCTCTGCTAGGTGATTGAGTGTCCTTTCCTGGTGATTTACCACCATCAAGACTAGCTTGATACGCGAACTATATGCTGCACACTACTTTAACCTTTTGAATCAACTTGGTAATTCCATGTTTCCCATAATTCTTTAGGGTACCTCATTAACCAGTTGTAAGATGCCAGACGTCTTTCAGCCAAAAATACTATATTTTTCATGTTTTCAATTAAAATATTTTATATTTAAGTCCCAAACACTACACACACATATATGTATATATAATGGAATCGCCTTAAGCTACCATGTGCGATTTAGTTTGTAGTCTCAACATCTTAAAGATTTTTTAAAGTAAGATTAATCCCAACAATATTTTACTATATTCAGATTATACAACTCTGATATGTCATGAAGGGCATTCTGATTCATTTTCAAAAACACCTTAAAATCGTTTTTTAATCATTGTTTTAGAACTGCTTCACAAAGTATATGGGGTTTGCTAGTATTGTTTCTCTACATTACCATTGTTTGAAGAATTTAATGACTACATAATTCCATGAAAACGTTGCTAATGATGAGCAGGTCTAATAACAAATATTTAAGCAGTCTCTGTAGATAAGGGTCACTGAGAAGTCACTCATATGTTGCATCATTAACTCTGCTAGAAATTAGAAAGTGAGAAGTGGTTTATAATTTCCCCATTTTATTTTGATAAGTACTAAATATGCTTTGCATAATGCCAAATATGTCTTCTAACTCAGTATTTTTTAAAGTGTTCCTTTATACTTCCACAGACTTAATAATGTCTATGCCAATGACACAAAATATTTTTAAATATTAAAAATCACTAGAGTAGATCACAGTACAGATCTTGGTGCCCACAAATACCTTGAACTAACTGTGCCATTTGGGGAAATTGCCTGTGAGAAGCCATCTATCTTGCTCTCTTCAGCTGTGGTCCAGCTTTGTTTTTGTTTTTGAGGAAGATCGGAACTATTCTTCAGATAAAACGCTGTAAACATGTTGTCCACCTACACTCACCCTCACTTTAGAAAACTGTCCAGTTGCCTCACTGACAATTCATAGATGGCACTTGTGTTTAGCTTTCTGTTGCCTTTTGGTTATTTAAGAATATCTTGAGTATAGCCAGTAGTAAATTATTTCAGTTCCTCAAGGTCTGCCTCTTTCATCAAGAATCCAATGTGTTTATCACCAATCTACTGGAAAACTGACTCTCAAAAGAGAAAAAATAATCTTTATTTGTAGAGTATGATGATTTCCACAGTATAAATATTCCCAGCAAAGCCAATGTCAAGTTAACCAATGGTTTAACAACTGGCTCCAAAAATTCCTGAATATATAATAATCTGCTCTCTCAAATCTATACAAACTGGCTCTAGCACATCAGCAGAAGTTTTATCAACTTTTCTATAGACAATCTGTACAGTTGCAAATTATTTCCTTACATTGAACATTAGTTGACATTTGGTCCTTAATCATGGCACAGACCATTTATTTTAATGTATTTAACATTGAAGAGTGCCTGCTATATATGAGCTGCTGTGCTTGTTCTGTGGGAAATGCAAAGATATAAACAGGATTACTGATTTCCAGAAATCCACAGTCCCTCAGAAAGGACAGACAATATGCAAGAAACTATAATACAACCTGACCATGAGAGGAGCTATAACAAAAGCATAAATTTAAACAGGAAAGCAAGAAGAAAGAAACACCATGTAAACATAGCAGAGAAAAATACCTATATTTCTAATAGCTTTAGATCAAATTCAAGCTGGTCAATGATTTTATTTTAAAAGGAAGTAGAATATTTGTGCATACTCTTAGTTAAAAGTAGTAAGGAAAAAAAATATTTACAAACAGGCATAAAATTTCTAACTAAGCCTTCCAAAGGATGCAGGTAATTCTACCACAACTGATTGATAATTATAGTGGGCAAATGTTGCTTTTTCTACTTCTAACATCAAAATCATATTTCTTTCTCTGTTCCTCAGTTGAACTTGAACTGTCATGTGACTTCATCAGCATAGTGTTAAATTTCACAGTCTCCAAATATTGCAAAGTATTCCCAGCCCAACTGCCCAAAATACCATCCCCTAATAAGGCACTACTGAACAGTACTAATTATTAAACGCTTCACATGTAGCGGCCCCTGTCAAGTGCTTCGTACATGCTATCACATTTACATGTATGAGGCACTGCTCTTTCTGAGGCACCTCTTTTCCCTTAGCACTACCCCTGAAGAAATCTTCCTGGCAACATGGTCCACAGAAAAAAGAAAAGTTCCTCTGCAATTGTTGTGAGCTGGAGATGCCTTGTAGAATGAGAATGACCCAGGTCCATGAGCTGTTGGCAGAGAGCCACGAAAGCAAAGACATCCCAGGATGAAAAAGCCAGAAAAGACTCTGGAGATGACATTAAGGGAAGATGACCACATTTAACCCAGAGGTGAAGGAAAAATTTGGTGCAGGTCCAGAGGACGGAAAAATAAGGAAAATAAAACGAAACCATGTTCTTATGCCTGAAGAGTTTTTACTGTGCAGATTGGGGAGATCTAAGATGGACGCAACAAGAGACATTGGATACAGAACACCTGATAAGAAGATAAATGATGCAGACAGGAAAACAAAATAGGAGAAGTAAAAAGCACAATGGGGGCAGAAAGATATAAAGTCAAGTGGGAGGCTACTAAAATGACCCATGAAAATTTCAAATACACATAAGCAAGTCTGAAGACAAATGACAATGGAGACAACCCCCTCAAATAGCAACAGATGTTTTCCCTCAAGGACCAAAACAGAGAGGAGACACCAAGAGACTGGACAAGAATATCCGAGAGCATCAGCCTTCCTCAGCCTGGAAAACACCAAGGGTGGCAGCCTTTGTTAGCCAACCCTACGGTGAGCTCATGCTTTCCTCCAGATTGCTAACCAAACCTAACTCCAACTTGGAACGTTACCTCGGTTCTGACAGACATCCTTTTCTGGGTTAGAGGTTCTGTTTGTGGAGAGGTGACTAATATTTGACTAAGCAATTCAAGTCAAATTCACACGCCTCTGAACATTCCCTTCCAGCTGCTCAGGACTGTGGGGGGAGAAAGCACTTACAATGCAGAAATGATAGGGTTGAAAGACTGACCCTGGCAGCCTGCTCGGCCACCTCGGAACACACCTTCCAGATGAGGGCGTACGGTCACAGAGTTCACAGAGGTGTCAAGTACAAAAGCATTCCTGGGAAAAAAAAATCCTTTGGAATCCAAGTTTGAAAATTACACTTAATTAAAAATCAAGAGAAACCTAAAGAAAGAGACAATAGAGCTGCCTTCTCATGGCAGACACAGCAGCATCTGTCCCTGGCAGGACAAAGTCCTGGCAGCGATGCTCTTGTGTAAGAGGCACTGTCTACAGACAGGTGGGTCTGGTTTCCCCAGTGGCCAGCTGTGACCACCAAGGAATGAAGGACACTCAAAGAGGTGACAAATGACCATCCTTCCTGACTCTCTGGCCGTGTCCCATCCAGCAGCAATTGGAAGTTTATGTGGTCAGAGAACAATAGGAGGCAATGTGTATTTCCATAAAAGATTCTAGAGTCATTTTCTAAAAATGATTGGCTTAAGATGATAGATTTGGTTATCTTAAAGGAAAATTTTCAGACTGCATATTCCTAAGCCATCCTTAATAGCTTTGTTCCCTCCATGAAGACTGACAACAGAGGCGAGGGATAAAGACTGGCTGCAAAGTCCACTAGACCACATCACTTGTCTTGTTTCCTTCTAAGTGAAACACGGATTATGCCTTCATGTGGTGGCATCACAAACCATTTGTGGTTAAGAGCTAAGCCTTGGCCAACGGTCGCCAGATTTCAAATCCCTGTTCTGCCACACGTTAGCTCTTGGGCAAGTGACATAAACTTTATAAACCTCTGTTGCTACATCAGTAAAGGGGGAAGGGTAATAAACCTACATCACAGGGTTGTTGTGAATATCAAATCATATAATACATATAAAGTACTTAGCACACTGTGCAGCATAGAATTGAACGTACAAACGTTATCCTTTATTATGTCTTTCACAAAACGGTGCTGAGAGTTCCTCATAAAAAGTGTGCAGAGAATTTCAATGAGTTCAGCTGTTGTTCATTGGGTGGAAATCTGTGCTTATGATCTTATCCTACATACATATATGATAGTCATATCACCTGCTGCTAAGACTATTCCTCAGTCACATGGTGGGAATAATATATGTTGTCTGACACTGTTCCTTACAGAGTGTGGGGTCTTGCCAAGTTTTCCATGATTTCCAGGGGCTCTGCCTCTTGGACAAACCTAGAGCAGGTGGCGACTTGGATGGAAAAAACCCAATGTGAAAACCTTGAAGCACCTTTAGGAGGTCATACTACAAAATCCTTGTCCTGTGAATGACTCCAGCAAGGAGAGAAGGTTAGAACTCATTCCCACTGGTGATGATTCTAAGTACTGAAAACCCCTATTAGTAATCACTAGCAAGGAAGGAAAAGTAAATATTGTCCTTCAATAACTAATTCAGATTCTTTGTGGGATGAGATAGACAGTAGGTAAGAAGGAAAGAAACTAGAGGAAGAGTGGTGGAAGAGGGAAGGAGGAGACCATAGGCTTTTAGCAGTAGGACACAGACTTGCTTTTTGAATATTGGGAATAGAATTGCAGGTCCCCAGTCATACCTTCTCAACTGATTTCCCCCCAGTGATCAATAACATGGCATGGCCTGTGTCTGCAAAAGAGAACTTTCTCTACTTTTGTGGACCATATTAGAGAAAAAGTTCAATCCTTCAGTCTCAGTGGCATTGTACCCTATCTTACTTGGTTAAATGTGATGGTAAATATTACCATCATGTGTGCTTGTAAATAATGTGTATTCTCTGTTGGATGCAGAAATTCATACATATATATATTTCTATACATACTGGGCTAGACAGTGCCCCACAAAAGTCATGTCCACCCTGATCTGGTGAATGGGGCCTTATGGAAGTAAGGTCTTTGCAGATGATCAAGTTTAAAAAGTCACACTTGATTAGGGTGGGTCCTAATTCAATGAAAGATATCATTATAGAAAGAGGGAAATTTGGGTACACACACAGAAGGAAGACAGTCATGTGGAGATGGAAGCAAGCATTAGGGTTATGCCCCCACAAACCGAGGATAAAAAGGATTGCTGGCACCCATCAGAAACTAGAAAGAAGCAAGGCAGGATCCTGACCTTAAACCTTCTGAGATAACATGGCCTGACCAACACCTTGGTTTCAGACTTCTACACTCTGGAACTATGAAATATTAAATTTTTATTGCTTAAAACACATAAAATTTGTTATATCAGCCCTAGGAAAGAAATACAATGATGCTCTTCAGCAATGAAAGGAATGAATGGGTGATACAAGCAACATATGGATGAATCTCAAAAATATGGGTAAAAAGAAAACAGACATAAGAAAAGCCAACTATTATATGATATCATTTACATGGACTTTCTACAAAAGGCAAAACTTCAGGGACAGCAAGCAGATCAGAAGTTGCGTGGGACTGGAGACGGAATAGGGATTGACTGCAGGCATGAAGAAATTTTTTGGGATGATAGTTGTTGGTTCTGAAATGCAATTGTAGCAATAGTTACAAAACTGTAAAACTTTATTAGAGATCACCCTAAAATTTGCATTTCAATGGGTTAATTTTATGCTAAGTTAATTATACCTCAATAAAACTAAAAAGTGAGGTAGGGAATTTACCTTCTTTATTTTTTTGTAACAACTAGTATAATATAGAATTTACTATTCCTTGAAATTGGGGTAAAACTTAATAATCATTGGAACCTGATGTTTTTGTTTTGTTTGTTTATTGCTCTTGATGTTGGATAATTATTTGAGAACCATACCAACTTATTATTTACTTGGTCTATTCAAGTTTTCTCTTCTTGTGACAATTTTAGCATTCTATGTCTTTCTAGGAATTTAACTCATTTCATCTAAGATCTTGAATACATCTGTTTCAAATCTCTATTTTATTTATAGTTATACTACTTTTTCATTACGTATCTTGTTTATTCGCTTCCTTTTTCTTGATTCATCTTATCAAAGTTCTACTTTGTTAATCTTTTCAAAGAATCAGCTCTTGGTTTTGTTAATCTTCACTATTGTTCCTCTGTTCTTGATTTTCTTAATTTCTACTTTTATTTTCATCATTTCCTTCCTTCTCATTTCTTTGGGTTTACTCTCTGCTATTTTTCCAACTTCATGAGCTGAAACTTAGCCCATTTGCTTTTAATCTTTATAGTTTCATGTTATTTTCAAAGCTATACATTTTTCTGCTTAACTGCATCCACAAATTTTGACATACAGTGTTTTAATTTTTCACATATAGATAATTTGGAAATATTTACCCTTCAAGTATATGAGGTATGTTTTAGCTATTGTTTTGGAAGTTAATGTTTCATTTTGTTGCATATAAAATTGATAGAACTTATAATCAGAGAACTTAGGCAATGAAGTATATGTATAGTCTATTTTTGGGTTAATGTTCCATGTGTGCTTGTAAATAATGTGTATTCTCTGTTTGGATGTAGAAATTCATACATATATATTTGTATACACTACCATGAGCTTATGTATTGTTTGTTCAGGTCTTTGATCTGCTCTTTGCTGCATATGAGTGTGTATATGTGCTATGCTTGACCTATGAGCTTTTGAGAGGTGTATATAAAATATCCAGACATACCTGATGTATCTATTTCTTCCTGAAATTCTGCTTTTTGGTGCTTGATATTACCCATATCTGTGGTATTTGGTATGTAATGGATCAGAATGGCTATATATTTGCGTCCTATTGCTTTGTTTACTGTACATAGCATTGTCCTTTGTCCCTTCTGAAAATATTTCCAGTAACCAAGAGGTCTACTTCAGATTCCTTTCAATTCATATTTTCCAGATGCATTTTAATTTCATTTTTTACTTTTCTGTGTCTTTTGAAATCAATGTACTGATGCATCTTTTTAAAATCCAGTCAAAGGGTATGTTTGAATAAATATTTTACCCATTTACATTTAATGTAATTATTCTTTTGTTTTTGTTTTACTTATACTTGTTCTTTTATTTTATATTTTCTGTATACTGCATTTTTTGGCTTCTATTTCACCTTCCTGCTTTCTAGTGAACAGATCAATTTATTTTCCTTTTGATTCAAAGGCTATACATTCTAATTTTGTTCTGTGTAATAGTTCTTAACCCATACACATAGTTATTTTCCCTTATTATTTCTTAAGGTTGCAATAGCTAGAGGTAATATTAAAAATAAGTAGCAATTGATAATGTCCCTGAACAACCAATCAGACGGTCATTAGCTAGTATGTTTATGGGTATATGCTGGGAGGATATCAGTATTATGGGCTGAAATGTGTGCCCCCAAAATTCATATGTTGATGTCTTAACCCCCAGTAGCTCAGAATGAGACTGTAATTGTAAATAGAGTCTTTAAAGAGGTATTTAAGGTAAAATGAGGTCATTAGAGTGGACCCTAATCCAGTATGACTAATGTGCTTATAAGAAAGGGCACTGAGACACAGGTATGCTTGCACGTAGAGGGAAAACCATGCTAGGACACAGAAAGAAGCTGGCCATCTACAAGGCAAGGAGAGAGGCCTCAGAAGAAACTAAACCTGCTGACAACTTAATCTGGGACTTTATAGCCTCCAGAATTGTGAGAAAATGAATTTCTGTCATAATCCATCGAGTCTGTAGTATCTTGCTATGGCAGCCCTAGAAAACTAATAAAATCAGCTTACCAAGATCTATATTTTTTTCTCTAAACAGATAAGTAGCCTGGCAGGCTCACAGGGCCTCTTAGTGTCCTACTATCAATCCCCACATCACATTGATATCGTCTGTGATCCCAGGTTATTTTATCAGCCTACTTTCACCATATCTCTTGCACTATCTCCTGAATGTATTTCTCTTCTGAAAAGAGTACTTTTCAAAAAAAAAATTTTCAATGTGTCTGTTTCATAAGACAAACTTTTTGAGGCCTTACAGGCAGGAGGTATTTTTATTACCCCTCATGTGGCAATTTTGCTAGGTGGAAAACTTCACATTCAAAGTTATTTTCCTTCAATATTTTAAAAATATTACTTTCTTGTCTTCTTGCATCCAATGTTGCCTTTGAAAAGTCTGATATGAATCTCTTGTTTATTTTTAGACACTCTTCATGTTCTTTCTGGAAGCCTGTAGAATTTTCAATTTGTACTCAATGTTCTTAGATATTATCATAATATGTGTAGGTGTGGTTTTCCTTTTCTCTCATGTTTGGCAATCCATTAGCCCTTTAAAACTGAGGTCTCTCCTCTTTTTAAGTATGAGTAATTTATCTCCATTATTTTTCCACATCATTTCCTGTCATATATTTTTCACACTCTTTCTGGTGTCCTATTACTAAATATTGGCACCTATACTTCAATACAGCATACCTATTAGCTTTTTTACAATTTGCTCTTGTGTTTGTTTCTATTTCTTTAGACATTCCTGCTGCCTTCTGCAATAATTTCTCAATTTTCCCTTCTAATTCATTAATTTATTTTTCAGTTTTATCTATCCCCCTACTTATCCCACATATTTTTCTTCATTTAAACTCATATTTTATAACAAGTGTTGGCAAAGAGGTGGAGAAAAGTGAACCCTTGAGCCTTGTTTGTGGGAATTAAATTGGTGCAGCCACTGTGGAAAACAGGATGGCGTTTCCTCAAAAAATTAAAAACAGAAATACCATAAGACTTAGTAATTCCATGTCTGGGTATTCACCTAAAGAAAACAAAAATATTAATTTGAAAAGATATGTGCATCTCTATGTTTATTACAGCATTATTTACAAAGCCAAGATATAAAAGCAGCCTAATCTAGATGAATAAAGGAGGTGTAGTACATATATACAATGGAATGTGACTCAGCCATAGAAAAGCCAACAGGGATGGACCTAGAAGGTCTGTGCCAAGCGAATGAAGTCAGACAGAGAAAGACTAAGACCCCACGACTTCAGTTACATGTGGAATCTTAAAAAAAAATAAATAAATAAATGAAAAAACAGAAATAGACTCATCGGTACAGAGAACCCACTGGTAGTTGCCAGAAAGGAAGGGGGCGAAGAGAGGGGTGAAATTGGTAAAGGGGATAAAGAGGTACGAACTCCTAATTATAAAACACATAAGCCATAAAAATACATAAGGGATGAAAGTACGCCATAAGGGATATAGTCAATGACTTTGTAATATATTTGTAAGGTGACAGATGGTAACTAAACATCGTGGTGAGCATTTTGTAATATTATTTAATGGTCAAATCACTATGGTGTACACCTGAAACTAATAGAATACTGTATATCAATTATACTTCAGTAAAAAAATAAACTCATACTTTATATTTCCACTTTATTTTTATTATTATGTCTTACAGAGCTGATATATTTATTCCCTTATAGTCTTAAGTAAATACACCATAGTTATTTTAAATTCTAAGTCCACCTCTTCTAATATTTCTGTTTCAGAAGATTCATGTAGTCCTCAAATGTCTACTTATTTTAGCCTGGGAGCTCGTTTTTCGATGAGAATGCCAGCCACTCTGGCCAGCTTAAATGAGTTAAAGAGAAAGACAGAATGAGCCTCCGTGTAGAAAACCCAGATACCACCATACTGCTGTGAATTGCTCTGATCTGTAGCCAGCTAACTTCTCAAGCAACTCCACTGGCCAGAACTCCACCTCAAACCTCATGGGGAAGATGCGTTACGGAGGCGGCAGCCTCCCTCGGCTTGAATCCAGGAGCCCTGTGGGTCTGAAGGGTGCTGGTCAGTCAGCACCTGTTCCCATGAATTTCTTTCTCCCCCAGTAGTGCTTTTCTGCAGGCTTGCAATTATTCAGGGTCACGTCTGCAATGAAGGGGAAGGACAGAGGAAGATGAGAACAGAATTGAAAAAGCTTCATTCGGCCCCTCACAGCACCTTCCTCCTCTGGCTTCAACTGACCTGTACTGGCAGTGCTAATGGTTTTCTGTTCCCTCAGGTTTTTCTCAGAGTTTGTGGATTAGTTTTATTCCTTCTGGGCATGAATGTTTCTCTTCTGTTTACTTATATTCTCTTCTTCAGAATTAATTTGGGGAACTAGACACCATCTTGGAGGAACCTTCCGACACAGGTCAGACATAGACTTACCACCACTTATAAATGCATGTGAAATGATTTGTTCACCTGTAAGAAGACTGATAAATTTTTAAATCAAATGACGATTATATTCTAACACCCCCCCCTCCACCTATCTCAAATATCATCATTATTATTGTCTCTGTTCTTCTATTTAAAAGTCAATCTCTAAAACGTTTGAGTCCCTTACCGTTCTAACCCTGTCAGCCTGTGTCATTCATGTGCTGCCACCCTGTCAGGAGCTCCACTGGCCACATTCCCGGCAGGATTTTGACAGGTTCTAGGATGTCAGACATGTTTATTAACATTCGCTTTTTCCTTCAGCTGTTAAGAATTTGCTAATTGAAGTGACTTTTTAAAAATCTTCTCATCAGTCACTGGCATAAAGCTGTCCACATGGCAATTTTCCTCTCAGATCTATTTCAAACTGTCATTCCCTCAATGCTCAGTCTCAGGCTTCCTCAGTATTGGCGATGCTCACTTTCATACAAAATGGTTCTCTTAGTTCATACCCCATTCAGTGAATTCCGTCACAGACACACTCCCTCTCAATTAGCTTAGGAATGCTGCACAGAGGAAAGGGCACCAGACTTCAAGTCGGGTTCTAATCTGGGCTCTTTCAGGAAGTAGATGCATGTCTATTAAAAAAATCACTTCATTATCCTCAGTTTTTTTGCCTACAAAATGGGGTTAAAATTGGGAAAGCCTGACATAAATCATTACAAATGTTCCAAACTTTAAAATGCTATGATTTAGTTTTAGGTTGTCCAGGCTAACCTTCAGCTCGCCCATACTTCTCTAGAGCAAGTTAATGTTGCTTTCTACAGAGTCCTTCCAGCTGTCTGTTACTCTCCTTATGCTATTCAGGGCACCACACACATTAAAAACCAGGGTAGATGGACATCCTGTACATGATTTATTTTCACCACCACAAAATCATATACTTAAGGAAATTGAAGACTTACCAACCCCCCAAAATATGTAATAAATTCAAAGCTAGAATTTTTATCATAACTTAGCGATCCACTGGCTCAAACTTATAGGCAGAATCCACCATCAAAACTTGATTATGGTGAGGCTCCCAGCATTATCCAGGCCACCATTTTTGCTTAGATTGAAAAATCTTAGGAAATAAATTTCTTAACTGTCTTCATTTAGTCTTGACCAATGGACCAGAAATCAGAGTATCTTGCTTGCCTGGCAACACTCTTGGAAATGCATTGAATTATTTTGAAACTTCTTAGAGAGGATTGGCTTCAGGGTAAATTTGGGGCAAAGAATGACGTTGGTTCGTTTTAGTAAAGGCAGCTGCCTGTTTCTGAGCCAGACTACTCCACAAAGTTCAGCATGCCAGACTCTTAGCACAAAGCATCTATTATTGCAAGTAATATATTTTTTCAGTGGCATAATGCTTGTAGCTTCTGGAAGCAGCAGGGAGAATTTCCTAAGCTCTCACAAATGACTGGATTGGTAAGAGCGCTGTTCCAGTGCTCCCAGCAAAGTTATGCGGGAAAATCGCAGCCAAGCAGTCCCAAAATACCCTCAGTTTCTCTTTGGAGTCTCTCCTCCAAGTGGTTCTTCAGACAACTACTTGAGTTTGAATACCAATGACGCTCAAATCCATGCTCCAAAGTCATGATTTTTGTGTTAGGCTCTCTGACTACAAGCTTATGAAAATTAATACTTCTCTTGTGATTTTTATAGATAAAATATGTCTATTATATTTAGACTCCCATCCTGATTACAAATTACCCATGATTTGTAAATTTATCTCCTTATCTTTGCTTAAACACATCCTCCCTGAGTGTGGCTATGTATGTCTATGACACATAACATACACGTTTTTTAGTGTAGGCCAGGAGCTGGCAAACATTTTCTGGCAAGGTCCAGAGAGTAAGTAATTTTGACTTGTAAGCCACAAGGTCTCTGTCACACCTAGTCAAATCTGCCATAATAGCTCAGAAGCAGACATACATCAATGAATTGGCAAGGCTGTGTTACAATAAAGCTTTATTTAGAAAATATTTAGTCCATAGGTTGTGCTTTGCCAACCCCTTGTCTAGGCAGCCTTTTGGTAAAGCAATCAGGTCAAGTAACTTTGTACCTAAGCTAACAATGAGTTGTCTTTTAATTTAGCAAAGTATTAAACTCTCTCTAAAGAGCGTGAATATTTTGTATGTTTTTTTCCAGCACAAACCAGCAAGCAGAGATGTATCCTGGATTTGGATTTTCTTAGAATGAAATGTCACTGGAACTGCAAACACTGTTTTGCTAAAATGCAATAATTACTATCATTTATATAAGGCTTTGCAGTTTACAAAGTATTTTGACATACTTTATTTTGTCTTGTCACCAAAAGAATATTATGAAATAACTGTTATTTTTTCCTCCTTATTTTGTAGCTGAGGAAACTAAGAGTTTCATGATTTAGTGAAAATCACGTTGGAACCGGTAATTGGTTTTTCTGGGTTAGCTTTTTTTTGCTCTTTTTCCTGCTTTAAACAATCAGCTTAAGGACATGGTCAGTGAGCTCTGAATCTGCTGTGAAAATGTCATTTAGTTGACATTGTTTCATTCAATACACAAATCAACAGACAACACAGCAAATCAACACAAAGATGCAAATCATCGTAACGATATTCCCTACACAAAAATAAGCCCCTAATGTACATCTGACAGTGCAATCACAAATTCAAAATAAGGTTAATCCTGACAGTCTGTTTTATTAAACCTTTCCTGGTTCCTAGTGATGGCCAATTCCTTTTTCTCAATATTAAGTCACTGTGTCCTAATAATCCATTTTAGGATACTTTTTATCTAGAACAAAATTCAGATGTATTTTGACCATAGTTTCTGTATTATGGATTTATGTGTCAGAACTTCTGGCACTTCTCCGTCTTTACAGTAAGTTGATAATTATTGAAATGATTCTGTTATCATATCTTATAGCTTTTCCAGTACATGAAGCTGAGTAGTGTCTAGGCCTGAAACAGGAATGCATGGTGAGCTGCTAAATAATCTCTTCATAGCCCCCTCAAAATGCAGTGTCAGTTTAATCTTAAACTAGTGTGTGCCAAATTTTATCATTTGAGGACTGTTCGTGAAGAAAGAAATAGAAATGAAAATTCAAATGGTTCTGCCTTCCCTGCTTTGGTTAACTTTTAGGCCAACTTCCCCAAGCAGAAATGACATTCTTTTATCGTTCTTCTTCCTATAAAGATAATTGTTTTAACATTTATTTCTATGGCTTCAGAATTTCTTTAAAACTCTCAACTCATTTTCCACCCTGGCCTTCTAGATCTCATTTTCACTGGCTCTGCAACTTTCATCTCCACCCTGTCATCTCAAAATATGCTTTATAAATCTAAGGGCAAAGAGAAAAAAAAAGGTTGTTGTTATTTTTCTTAGTAATCACTGTTTTCCATAAAGAAATCAAATGAAGTATTTTTGTTGGGTTCTTGTGTGTGTAATCTCACAGCACAATGGTAGTGTATTTCAGCAGAAAGAGCTTATAAACCCTTCTACCTCTCAAGTACTTTGTGACCACACATGAACCTCCTACCCTCTGAGAAGCTCACTGTCTTATTTGGTTTATCCCCAAATCAGATTCAAAACAAGGACATCGGTGCCAGTAAGCTTATGTGAGTGGTGTGATCCTAGGAAGCATTATGAGACACAGAGAAGTGAGACAGGGAGAAGAGTATTAGTGGCTGACTCCTCTGGGCAGCTGGGGCTCAACTCAGTCTAGTCTCTCTGTGAGAATGTGTAGAACTCAGCTCAGAATAGGCCCACCAAGAGGCAAGGAAGCTGGGGAATTTACCTACCTACTCCTGACCCTCACGGATTGGGGGTTGCCCCTGAAACGTTAGTTTTCCAGCACTTCTGGCTTGCCCGAAGGTCAAAGGACACCCTCGTGCAAAGAGATTAAGGAAGCTGGCCAAGTGTAGGAGAACCACCTGCAGGTAGCTTCCCACGCTAGAGACAGACATGGGGGAAGGCACAAACCGCACTCAGTATGCCCAGTTTTTTCCTGTTTTAATGGGGCTAACCATGTTTGCTTCAATTACCTCAAAGAGGTGAATTACAGAACTAGCAACCAGCAAAGACAGGGTTTGAGCCAGGAACAGAACTATCAATTGCAGGCTTGTTCTACCATTGTATGCACAAATGTTCTTTGCAGGTATAAAATACTCTACGAACATAAAGCACAACATTTCCTTAGAGGGACCACACCCGTGAATCAAACAAACCCATAAGTAAAAGTTCTTCCTATATGTCATCTAGATAGAAAGCTTTTTTAAAAAATCAGTTCATAAGGAGAATGAAGGACCCAGGTAGAAGTACTCTCTGAGCCCAGTGTGGCCTCCTGGATGATAATGTATCGTGGGGCCAGCTGCTCTGGGAGCCACTTCATTCCATCAGTAAGGGAGCAGGATGGAGGCTAAGCCCACCCAGGCACACCCAGAGACAGTGTCAGTGAAATGAAAAAAGGACTTACAAGCAGAGAGCTCCCCCATTTGTGCAGATTTAATATGCACATTATTTTTTTTCAAAGGAGCTAAGTAAAGGAAAATTAAATTATCCCACAGCCTCCATAAAGCCTTGGCCACCTGAGAGCTGAATGGAGCAAAAGGCTGACCTATCTTGGCTTCTGGTCAAGGCACTTTATCCACCAGAAGAGGGTCATAAGACTCCCCTTATGAAACAAAGACCCAAGAGAAAGGAAGAAAGCACAAACCTAGTATATTTAGTAAGCAAAATGTTTTCATTAGCTTTGTTGACATTACTGACTTGTTCTAAAAGTATTCCTGTTCTAACAAGCAGGCAGTCACTTTGGGGTTTTTCTCCAAATAGTATTGGCCCATTTACTTCTCACTCTGCACATTTATTTCCCTTCATTTATTAGATTTCTTAAACATGCCCACTACCCACAGGCCTTTGGGCATAGGTTCAAAACTAAACACTACAGTTAGATGAAATGCAATGGTCAAAGAGAAGATGAGTGGGTAGAGAGTGGGAGGGGTTTGTCAGCGGAGCCAACTCCAAACCAGAAGGGTACATCTTGTATCAGACTCTGTAGGCTCTGAGCACAAGCAGTTATTTGCCAGACTCAGTACATGAGAAAAACCCTTAAAATTCTGAGGCTGGATTTAAATTTAGATGCCAGCAGTTTAAGTAGAATATGAACCTGGAAAAAAAAAATCATCCTTCACCCCTAGCATGTGGTTACATATCTATGTTCAGGAAAGCTAAAAATGAGTTCTGGAGAAAAAGCCACTGAACTCATCACACACATATAAGGCTGATGTGTACAAAATGGATAAGGAGTGATTATAAGAACAGTTAATATTTATCAAGAGATTATCACATAAAAAGCATTATCCTAATAGATACAGTTATGTTCATCTAATCCATTCAAGACCATTCTGAGGGGCATTTTATCAATGAGAGAACTGAAGCACAGAGAGTTCAAGTAACTTGCCCAAAGTCTCACAGAAGGTAGTTAGGGAAGCCATTATTAAACTCAGACAGTCTGACACCAGAGACAATGTACTGTACTGATGGCAGGCACCAAACCCCTGCTCCATCTCAGGTTGGGGGACAACTAGGAAACACTTGTGCGAGTAACTGCCCAAGGTCAAAAGGTCACAAAACAATTTAAGTTTTAATAAGATTACAGAGTGCTTCTGCTCCCCCACACCTTACCAGCACATCTCAGGGCTCTGTTATAACACTGGATACAGGTGAAAGAGATGCCAGATACAAGCTTTATTTAAGAATGAGTCCTTGATAAAACTCAAGGACACCAGGAGAGACAAAAATAAGGACATCTGAAGAATTCAAAGCCGCTGACATCTGCAAATACAGCAAATGTTAAACATAGCCCAGTTCCTAGACATATTAACGTAAACCTTTGCACCAAAAGCCTATTAAGTTCCTATTACCTGCTATACCATATCTGGCTTTTAACAAAAAAAGAGAGAGAGAGAGAGAGAAAGAAAAAATGCACACTACAGGGCAAAAAACAAAAGCAACAACAACAAAAAAAGCCACAATTTGAAGAGACAAACAAGTAATCAAGAATCAAACTCAGACATGACACAGATTTTGGAATTACCAAGCAGAAATTTTATAAAACTATGATTAACATGTTAAGAGTTCTAATGAAAAAAAAAATGGCAGTGTACCAAAAGAAGTGGGTAACATAAGCAGAGGAATGGAAACTTTAAAAAAGAATCAAAGGAAATGCTAGAAGTCATGTCCCTCATTACTGGGGGCCACTCCTGAGATGTTAGCCCAGTTTTTTTCCTAAAGTAAATAAAAAACACTGAAATGGACATTAAAAATGCCTTTGGTAGGCTTATCACAAGACTGGACGTGGATGAGAAGAGAATTAGCAAGCTTGAAGGTATGTCAATGGAGCTTCCTAAACTGAAATGGAAAGATAAAAAAAAAAAGACAGAGAGAAGCAGAACAGAACATCAAAGAATTAAGGGACAATTTCAAAAGATTTAACATATATATAATTGAAATACCAAATGGAGAAGGAAAAGAAAATAAAATAGAAAATATTTGAGGTAATAGTGGCTGAGAATTTTCTGTAATTGAGGACACCAAACCACAGATTCAGGAAACTCAGAGAACAGCAAAAAGGAAAAATAAAAATAAAAATAAATCTAGACATAGGCATATTATATTTAATCTTCAGAATTCCAGAACAAAGAGTCTTAAAATAAGTCAGAAAAAAAGAATGCCTTACCTACAGAGGAACAAGGTTAAGAATTACAGTGGTCTCATCAGAAATCATATAAGAAAAAGAGAGTGAAGTGAGTATTTAAATGTTAAAAAACAAAAGCACCAACTTAGAATTCTATATTCAATGAAACTATCCTTCAAAAGTGAAGTAAAAATAAAAAGTTTATTAAAGAAACAAAAACTGAGGGAATTCAAAGCACAACAGACCCTGCAAGAAATGCTAAAAGATTTTCTTCAGGGAGAATAAACATATTTACATAAAGAAAGAGCATTAGAAAGAAGTAAATAAAGGTAAAATAAAACCTTATTCTTAACTGATGTAAAACACATTTCTTTAAAAAAGTAGTAGTAACAACATATTGGTTGGTTGTAGCATATAGATAAGTGAAATTAATTAAAGAAATGTTCTAAGAGAGAGGGACAGGAGAAAACTGAAACTACATTGTTTTATGGTATCTGCACTACAAGTGAAGACACATATGGACTTAGGTTAGCTGTAAAGGTAGATCACAAACTTTAGGGAGCCATAAAAATTTAAGAGGTATAACCAGTATTCTAAGAAAGAAAAGACAATAGAATCATATAAAATCCTCAGTCAAAATCAGAAAAAGTAGAAAAAGAGGAGAAGAAAAAAGAAACAAAGAATAAATATAATTATTAGAAAACAGTTACAAATATGGTAGATATTAATCCAATTCTGCTAATAGTCGCTTAAAATGTGAATGGTCTGATACACCAATTAGAAGATAGAGATTGGCAAAGTGGATAAAAAAAATAAAACCCAACTATATGTTGTCTATATAACCCAACTGAAATATAAAGATTCAGAAAGACTGAAAGTAAAGGGTAGGAAAAGATCTATTATGTTAACACAAAGAAAGCTGTAGTGGCTGTATTAATTTCAGAAGGGTAGAGTTTAAAAGAACAGAAATCATTGACAATATGTAAATAGGATAAAATGACATTTAACTAATAATCAAGAAAAGAAAGAGAGCTGGAAAATTCCAAAATATTTGGAGTTTAAACAACACACTTCTAAATAATGCATGGATTGAAGCAGTCTCAAAAAATTTCTTTTAATTTTTTTAACTAAATGAAAATGAAAATAGGATCTATGAAAACATGTGGCAGGCAGCAAAAGCAGTGCTTTGAGAGAAACTTATAGCAATAACTGGCATATTAGAAAAGAATAAAAATGCAAAATCAATAATCTAAGATTCCACCTAAGTAAACAAGAGAAAGAAGAGCCACGTAAAAAAAGTAGAAGAAAATAAATAATATAAAATTAAGCAGAAATCAATAAAGGTGAAAAAAAGAAAACAATAGAGAAAATCGAAGAAATCGAAAGATGACTCTTTGAAAAGGTCCATACAATTAATGAATCTGTAGCCAGTCTAACCAAGAAAATAAGAAAGAAGACACAAATGACCACTATTGTAAAGTAAGAGGAGTCATCACTACAGATCCCATGACATTAAAATGATAATAAAGGAATATTATGAACACCTCTGTGCTCAGAAGTAAAAATAACTTAGAAGCAATGGACTAATTCTTTGAAAGACACAAATTACCAAAATTCATGCAAGGAGAAATAGTTCATCTGAATACATTTATGACTATTATAGAAATTTAATCAATAATTAATAAACTTGCAAAAAAAGAAAGCACCAGACTCAGATGGTTTCAGTAGTGAATTATACCAAATATTTAATAAGGAAGAAGTCATGACAGTACTTCACAATCTCTTCCAGAAGATAACAGCAGAGGGAATACTTCCTAACTCATTCAATGACGCCAATATTACCCTGATAACAACCAGATAAAGACATTACAAGAAAAACTACAGACCAATATCTCTCATGACCAGAAATGCAAAAATCCTCCAAATATATTACCAAATTGAATCCAACAATGTGTAAAAAGAATTATAGACAACTGAGATTTACCCCTGGTATGCAATGATTATTTAACTTTCAAGATCTATTAATGAAATCTACCATATCAACAAGCTAAAGAAAAAATCCTATGACCATATCAATTGATGCAGAAAAAGCATTTGAAAAAATTTGACACCCATTTAAAATGATAAAAATTCTCAACAAACTAGGAAGAGACAGGAACTTCCTAGGCTTTTAAAATATTTACAAAATACCTACAGCAAACATATTCATAAGGATGAGAAACTGGATGCCTTCTCTGTAAGACTGGGAAAAAGATTAGGATGTTCTATCTCACTGCTCCTATTCAGTGTCATACTGAAAGATCTAGTTAGTGCAAGGGGACAAGAAAAGGAAAAAAGGATATACAAATTAGGAAGGAAGAAATAAAACTTCTTTATTCACAGATGACATGATTATGTATGTATAAATTCCCTAAGAATTGGTTTAAAAATTTTTCTTAGAACTAAAAAGCAATTATAACAAGGTTATAGTATACAAGGCTAATATACAAACTCAATTGCTTTCCAATACCTCAGCATAAAAAATTGGACTTTAAAATTAAAACACAATATCATTTACAATAGCACTCAAAATATGAAATATTTATATATAAATATGTATATTCTAAATCTATAAATATATGATTTATTAAATATATATTTAATAAACACATGATTGATTGATTTAGGCATAAATCTAAAAATATGTAAAAGGTCTATGTAGAAAACTATAAAACTCTGATGGAAGAAATTAAAGAAGAACTAAATAGAGATCCCATGCTCATGGACTGAAAAATGCAATATTCTTAAGATGTCAATTTTTCCTAACTTGATCTATTCAGGTTCAATATAATTTCAATAAAAACTCCAGCAAGCTCTTTTGTATATATTGACAAACGGACTCTAAAGTTTATATGGAAAGGCAAAGAACCAGAGAAACCACAAAATATGATAAAGAAAAACACATTTTAAAGCCACAGTAATCGAGACAGTGTGGTATTAACAAAAGAATAGATACAGAAATCAATGGAACATGATAGAGAACCCAGAAATATGCCCACACAAATACAGTCAATTGATCTTTGACGAGAAAAATCAATGAAGAAAGAATAATCTTTCCAATAGATGGTGTTGGAAAAAATGGACATCCATATGCAAAAAAACTGATCTAGATTCAGACTCTACATTTTTCATAGGAATTAACTCAAAATGGATCAAATACCTAAATGTACAAAATTCAAAATTGTAAAACTTCTAGAAGGTAATAAAAAGACAAGCCTCTGACTTTGAGAAAATATTTGTAACACACGTATCTGATAAAGGACTTGTGTCTAAAGTACATACACACCAACAAAAAATATCTAAAAAATAGGAAGCAAAAAAAAACCCCAACTTAAAAAAAATGGTAAAAGATTGATTATAACACCAAAGAAAATATACAGATGGCAAAATACACACAAAAAGTTGCTCAACATGATTTTTCATTAGTGAATTGCAAATTAAAGCAATGAGATAGCACTCTGTATATTAAAATGGCTAAAATAAAAAAATAACAATGTCAATTGCTGGCAGGATGTGGAGCAATAGGAATTCTCATTCACTGCTAGAAGAATACAGCCAATCTGCAAAACGATTTGGCAGTGTCTTACAAAACTAAATGTAATGTTATCATATGATCCAGCAACTAAGTTCTGAGGTATTTCCCCAATGGCTTTGCAAAATTACGTCCACACAAAAACCTCCACATGAATGTTTATAACAGCTTTATTCATAATCACCCTACATTGGAAGGAACTAAGATGTCCTTCAATAGGTAAATGGATAAACAAACTGTGGTATATCCATAAAATGGACTGTTATTCTGTGATAAAAAGAAATGTACTATTAAGCTTATAGAAAGACATGAATGAATCTTAAGCTTTTATTGCTAAGTTAAAGAAGCCAATCTAAAAGGGTACATCCCATATGATTCTAATTATGTAACATTTTTGAAAAGGCAAATTATAGACAGTAAAAATTACAGTGGTTGCTAGAGGTTTGGAGGGAGAGGAGGAGGGTTGAACAGGTGAAATTTAGGGGCTTTTTAGGGCAGGAAACTCTTCTGTGTGACACTGTAATGGTGGATATATGACTGTCATTTGACAAAACCTGTAGAAATTTATAGCACAAAAAGTAAAACTCAACATTGGCAAATTTAAAAAGAAATTACTGAGGAAACAGAACCCAGAAAATAATGCAGTCTCTATTAACAGGATCAATTCTTTGCTACAAATGTATATGACACAACCTCACTGCAGAGGGCAGAGAAATGGGCTGCTGACCGAATTAAGTCTGGAAATGATTTGAATCCATTAAGACTAAAGACGAAAGGAATGGCACATAGTCATTGAACTCTACAGAATTAAATTGTTCTCCACGAGGGTATGAATCAACAAATCGGATACTCCTATCCATTTTTCTAACTGAACAATTAAGAAAATGGATGGTAACCCCAATGTTGCTCATGCAATCATATATTAATGATACCAAAATTAAAAAAAAAATTTTAATGCAAAAAAAAAAGAATAGACATAAAAAATGTTAAACTTTTGCCACATGAAAAATTTCTTAGAATTAAAAGACTTGTCACAGATATTACAAATTTAAAAAACAAAAAAGAAAATGGATGGTGGATGGTGTGGGCCAGGGTTCTCACTGTTGGAGTGGAATAAGTAAGGAGATAAGTAAGGAGAGAGGCTAGAATGATCCACATGGTAATGGTTAATATTGGAAACATCAGTACGAACTCATGTTTAGCTTGATATAGATGCAGATAGTTGCATACAGGAATACTTATAGGTATGTGTCTATACATGGATTAGTATTCACACAAATATATTTCCTTACTCAGAGGGCCTAGAAGCAAAGATTATTCCATAGCAAGGAATACACCCAGACCCAGATCTTGGTTGCAATACCATTCTGCAATAAAGGAAACCAGTGCTCCTTCAAGAAATGGTTGATTCTAGGACTGGGGCAGGAAATATTCAAGATGATCCTGGAGCATTGGGGAGAATTTGCCAGAAGTTAAAGAGGCAAATATAACTGATGCTGTATGCCAAAGGAGCATAGCAGGCAACTGAAAAAGGTCCTAATGGGCAAAGCTGGAATAAAATTTTAAGCGACAGAATGAATAAAATTGCATTGGAGTATAGCCCAAAGTAAAAAGTAAAAATCCATGAGTCCATACTGATATAAATAAATGATTGAATAAATGAAAAAAATAAGGGAAAAGAGAAAAATCTCCTATGAAGAATGCCAGACAATTGATGTAGATTCTTCTCAAAGAGAGAGAATATAAATCAATTCCTTAAATGTCAGTTGGGCATGGTGACTTCCTTCCAGAGAGTACGATGTAGAAAAGGGGTTTGGGGGAAGAACAACTTTACAATGGAGAAACCTAACCTCAGACTCAAGGGAGAAATCACCAAATCATTATCGCTGTTAATAAACCCCCCAGTGTAATCATGAGGGAAAACCTCAGACAAATTCTAATATAGGGATGTCTTACAAATTACCGGACAAGTACTTTTCAAGGCTGTCAAGGTCATCAAAAGCTAGGAAAGCCTGAGGAATGGTCCCAGAGACCCCAAGGAGATAGGACGACCAAACGTAATATTGTGAATGAGGCCCTGGATCAGAAAAAGAATATTAGTTAACAACAAATGAAATCTGAAAAAAGTATAGGTTTCAGTGAATAGTCATTTATCAATGTTCATATAGTAAAACAAATGAGCCAGGCCAATTTAAGATTTAGTAATAGGGAAAACTGGGTTTGGGGTGTATGGTCAGTCTCTGGACTATTTTTACAGTTTTTCTATCAATCTAAAACTTTTCTAAAAAGACAGTCTACTTTTAAAAAGACAGTAACCTGAATAAAGAAACAATGAATGGGTTTTGTATTTGGATGTCCTGAAACTACTTGTCTCTAGGAATCAAATTCCGGTGATAAATTAATTACCTGAGCCTTTAGTTGACCTAAGACCTTGAGACTCAACCCAAAGACTGTACTTGAATTCTCCCAATTATCCACAAGCATTGAATTCTTCAGGAAATGGCCTGGTTTCCTTTGCTTTCAGTCTTCTTCTCAATATGCAGTGATATGACCTAACCATCCCAGAGACGCTGCCATTGGGCTCACCTGACAGTAGTGTCTCTGGCTCGTGCTGACCCATTCACATTCTTGCTAGGTGACATGCACACCTACTCACAGGTTGGCTGCCTCAGACCCTTGAAGGGAATGTCCTGTGAGAAGGAAAATGAATTTACCAGGGCTCTAGCCGTTGCCACTGAATTCATTAGCCTTAAGCTCTAATGAGCTTACTAAGCCAGACTCCAGTTAGCAGCACTCCCACGGGCTGTAGATGACCATTCAGGATTTACAATGCCGAAAGTCAGGTTAACCTCTCTTTTCCCTGCCCCTTATCTCAAGGGTTGCTCCACCTAAATAACAGATGCGGTTCCCAGGCCACATGAGAACATGGAGAAAATGATGACATCCACTTACTGCCACATACAGACTCCGTGACACCACTGTCTGGTATATGGGTGTGAGGTGCCCAAAGACAGTGATCTGAGATTTCCTGGACTAACCATAGTGGACTCGTTTTTCACAGTCACTTTCCACTAAGGCCAAAAATGTTACCAAAGTTCCCCCGGGGTCTCTAATTGCCTTGGTGACTTTGATTATTGCTCTGTATTCTTTCCCCTAAAGAGTAAACAATGATGTGTCCTTTTAGATTTCCCACATCCTCTTCGTCCAAACTCTCCTCAAATAAATATGTACAGAGGAGACAGAGACCCTAATATATCTGCAGAGGAACGGGTTCTTTTCCACATCATGTCAAGTGTTTTGGTTGTTCGTTTGTTTTAATAATGTGATTTTCTTCCTATTATATACATTTTACTCAATAAGACAGAGTTCACATTGGTTTAGATTCATGAGAGAATGTAAAGGACCTAATTGAAATGTCTCAGGAAACTGATGGTATCATAAGTAAGATATTTAAAAGCCCTCAGACCCATCCCCCTGCCTTTAAACCTAAATGCTCTTTGTTAACTAATTGCCATCTACTCTCAGAAATGCTACTTGGCTTACCGTATATATTTCCTCCCACTGCATTAGCCCTCTTAAATGCCTTCCATATTTGATGAAAAACTCCTGGATGTGGGGAGGAAGTTCTTCAGCATTAGCTCATTGCTGTTTTCTGCTGGATGCTGACAATGTTCAACTTGACCTCTGGTAACTTGGAACTTCCTACCTAGACAAAGATACTCTGTTCTGTCAAATTCTTTGTCAGTTACACCAGGTACTAGGCTTGGAGGCAAAAATGTAATGAATTTGGAAAGAAGCTGGAATAGAAAGGAGAAAGAAGTTCAGGTACGAA
This sequence comes from Smutsia gigantea, assembly GCA_032199065.1. Taxonomy (NCBI): domain Eukaryota; kingdom Metazoa; phylum Chordata; class Mammalia; order Pholidota; family Manidae; genus Smutsia; species Smutsia gigantea. The sequence continues at coordinate 27,240 of JAVSCE010012941.1, forward strand.
GAGCAGGAAGCACTAAAGTAGAAATGCCATTTCCTGCACGGGCTCCAGTGTTGCCTCCCTGGAGGATGTTGCAAGCAGGTCCAGCATAGTGAGTGGTAAGCATCGAATGGCACTAAAGACAGACCACAATTTGAGTACCCACCCTGCCACTTATTGGAGGTGTTATTTGGGGCAAATAATGAACTTTTCTAAATCTAAGTTGTCTCATCTCTAACGTGTTAAGAACAATGATTATCTAAGACTTGTTGAGAAGATTAAAGGTTGTACATGTGAGTAAAATAGCAGATAAATGGTGAAATACTTAATGCATGTTAACCGTTACTTTTTTTCCAGCTTTTTGAGATATAGTTGACTTTTACTGTTGCGTAAGTTTAAGGTAACTATTCCCTTTTCAGAAGAGTGCCAATGGTTTCAGGGTGATTTGTTGGTTGGATGGTTTCCTACTTGATTAACTGATTGCTTGATTGACTGTATCACACACACATAAAATTAATGCTCTTAAATTTGTAATATATAATTCAAAATCGAAGGAGAGAAAATTTTTTCGTCTATGGTTTTGTGTTAATCTGCTAGAGCTGCCATAATAAAATACTACTGACTCAGTGGCTTAAAAAAATAGATGTTTATTTTCTCACAGATCTGGAGGCTAGAAATCCATGATCAAGCTGCCAGCAAATCTGGTCTCTAGTGAGAGCTTCTTCCTGGCCCACAGAAGGCTGCCTTTCACTCTGTCCCCACACAGGCCTTTCCTCAGTGTATGCCTGTGAGAGATGAGATAATAGGCACATGGAGAGAGAGAGAGGGATAGAGGCTGGGGGTGGTGGAAGATGGGGGAGGTTCGCTGTCATCTCTTCTTATAAGGACACTAATTCAGCAGAATAGGGCCCCACCCTTAGTTAATCTTAATTATTAGTTTAGAAGACCCATGTCTAAAAGTAGCTTCACTAGGGGTTACAGCTTCAACATATCAATTTGGTGGGGACACATCCGATCCATAATAGTCTTCTGTAATTTCTGGCCCTCAGAAGAAAAAGAAATATCATTTGAATGACAGCATGCAGGTCCCTTGGCAATCCAAGAGTTACTATATTTGTTTGCACAATGAATTATGAAAGTAGGAAAAATGTGTGCCTTTTGACTCTCATTATCAAACAAATGTTTTAAATACCTACTCTTGTGGATTGACTGCATAACAGCCCCAGTTTGTTCACACTTCCTGTGTCCATGCTTTTTGGCAGTGCCCTCCCACACTGGCTCTGGGCTTAGCCATGTGACTTCTTTTGGCTCAAGAAATATCAGCGATGTAATAGATGCAGGATCGTAAAAAGCACACGTACGTGGACACTTCTGTGCTTGCTGGTCTTGGAACCCAGCTGCCAATGGGAACAAGCCCAGGCTATTCTGCAAGTTAAGGGACCACCTGAGAGAGAGCTGAGGCACTCCAGCTAACAATTAGGTGACCATGAGCTATTCTAACAGTTGACTACAGAAGCATGTATGAACCCCACCTGAGATCAGCAGTACTACCAAGATAGCCCAGCCCCAGGTGCTCATCACAGGCTAAATAATTTTCTGTTATTTCAAGACACCAAGTTTCGAATTGGTTTGTTACACAGCGTAACAAACTAATACATCTGCCAAGTGCTCAGGAATGTGGTATGCTCTCTAGGAAATATAGAAGAAATTTAAAGTACAATTATAAAATTGTATTAAAAACAAAAGGTAGGTGAGGATAAAAAACAAAGATATATGGTGTATATCCTGCAGCTATTAATAAGGAAAAGTTCACCATAATTGAATGCAATATGATAATACCAAGGTGTGAGGAAGTTATACGTAACCTGGAAATGGTAATCTTCCTGTAATTCCAGCATTTGCATCTCATTTAGAATGAAAAGCAAGGCAGCTCCTGAGAATGAACAACAGGGGGAAAAGATATCAGGAACACTGATTTTGCATGCAAGAAAATTCTCTCTCTCTGGTTCAATTCATGTTTTGGGAAACAAGTCAGGTCACTTTTTCTTTTATCCAAAGTGGCTTGCCCATTCCTTGAAATTACATATGATGACGTAATCCAAGTCCAACTTGGTTAAATAGAGAATTTGCTGCTCAAGTCTGGTTTCTCTTCAATTTTCATTTCCTCTGGGTCCCATTCATATTTGTTACAGACACTTTCCCTTGTGACCCAACCTCATTTGATTCCCTACCACATCTCCTCTACCAAGAGCATCTAAAGCTATTTTGCAGGGATTCTATAAATAATGCTTTGACAGTATATAAAAGATAGTATTCAGAAAAAAAAAGCTCGGAAAAGGGGATGGAGGAAGAAAGGCTCTTTTCAGGACAGTGTCTATGATTATACCTGAATGTTATACCAACCAATCAGAGTGCTATATTTTCCCAACTTTCTGGACAGAATTAACCCGTCATTTGGGCTTTATTTAGAAATGGCCACAATGATGGGATAGAAGAAAGAAAAGAAACTGAAGACTCAGAATAAAATTCTAGAGATGGAGGAGTCCTCTAGAGAGAGCTGATGTTTGATGAAAAAGAAAAATGAAAAAAACTAAGGCTAGCCATCCAGGTGCTTGGTGTTCTTTCAAAGTTAGAGAGGGAGCTGGTGTTTATCTTTGCGGGAAGATCTGACATTAGAAATGGCCATTCTTTGACATTTCAATCAAGGATCTCTAAACTTCTTCACTCCTCTCGGTCTCTTCCTGGCCCTGTAGGTTTCCTTCTTTTGGCCCCAATGCCTTTAACATCAAGCTCTGTTTGCTCAAGCCTTTAACTGATAACACAGTATATTAACTTGTGAAGGCAACCATAGTAAGCACCACAGACTGAGTGGTTTAAACAGCAGAAATTGATTTCCTCACAATTCTGGAGGTCAGAAGTCTAAGAGGTGCCGACAGGGTTGGCTTCTTCTGAGGCTTTCTCTCCTTGGCTCATGGTGACCATCTTCTCCCTGTGCCTTGGTCATGGTCTTCCTTCTGTGTATATCTGTACCCTAACCTCCTCTTCTTATAAGGAAACCAGTCGTACTGGATCACCCTAATGATATATATATTTTTTTTACCTCTTTAAAGACTGTATCTCCAAACACTGTCACGTTCTCAGGTACTGTCAGGTACTGGGGGTTAGGACTCTGACATATGAATTTTGTGGGGATAGAGTTTAGTCCATAACACACATTAGCTCCTTTACCTCAGAGACCTATTTACCTTTCACCTCACTTTCTCAACATTAAGTCAATTTCACTGATTTCATAACTGTGTAAGGGGGATAAAAACACTTGCAGTGTAAATATACACATCAATCAATTTAAAGATACATCTCAATTTTAGAAATGTGAATGCACGAGAAAAAATTATCTTAGAAGAAATATGGCAATAGATGACTTTGAAAACTACGACATCCCTGTGATAATCAAGGAACTGAATCTCTAATGGTTGTATCAAAGTAAACCTGTATGGTCCATGGAAGAGAGATGGGGAAAATGGTGCCCCATTTGATGATCCATTTAGACCATTTAGCTACACATTCTAAACTCTCCTCACATCACTGAGGAGGTTTTCAGTGTAGTTCCGCCAGGAAGTGAGGAAGGGAGTAGGAGAGCTGCTGAGACTGTCAGTTTTTCATTAAGAAATAGAACACTGTACACGGACCACTCTATTAATCACAGGCTTTTTTACAAGGCCCTTGTTTTTGAATCTCTACAGTGTTCTAGTTCCTCCTTATAGTAATTACCTAAATATTCAATAGGCAGCCAAGAAATGATGGCCGACTGATCCGGTACCATCAAGTCAGGGATATTAACATAGAAGCAAAAATTAATGCCAAATCGCCTCCACCTTTATTTCTGAGGATGATAGGTTATGTTCCCTTTAATCCTATTACCCATTTCTAATTGAAAGGAAAAGTTCCCCGTCAGGACAGCCACCTCCCGGGGCTAAATATGAAACCAAAATTCACAGTCTCTTTCAAATAATCCTCTTCTTTCTACTTCTATACTGCACCCCCCAAGTAAATAAAAATCTAATGTTCAAGCTGAACATTAAACATAGGACAAAGAGAATCTGAAACTTTCAATACTTCTCTTGACTGACTGCCCAAGACCGTGTGACAGTCTCCACCTTTGCTGCCCTCTCTCCTTGAGGGATGTTCACTTATCTCCCAAATGCTGCCACAAACCCCACCTTACTTCTTGCTTCCTGCACACTATCGCTAATGACTGAAAGCAGGTTAATATGAAAACCAAATTATTCTTTCCCACTCAGTGCATTTCCTTGCTTGTGCAGTTTCTGGGTAAAATTACCCTTTTAGGAAATCATCTTAAGAGGGTGTCACTCTTGTTTTGATGTCTCTAACCACGTAACCCACGCCGGGGCTGCCCTGTAACTGTTTTTCTTTGGTGAACTGAGCAAAAGTCCCCCGGCTAACTGTATCACCCGGGGAGCAGGGAGAGGCTGGGGAGCGGGGCGGGGGCCGCTCCTACTAATTTGGTTCAGCTACTAAGTCGCCACTGTGCAAGAGGGCTAATCCTTTGGATGTTGACCAACAAGAAACGCGAGGGAGAATGAGCACGAGCAAGACAAACAGGCTGCTATTCCTGGATCCGTGAAAACATACCTTTGGAAGTGGTTTAGGGAGGAAGAAGTCGTTTTGGATTCCTCCCACAACATTTGTCAGTCTAATGTCTTCCTGGATAAACAGCGCTCTCTTGGAGCTAAATGATACAAGAAGTTTTCCAGCTAAATGGCTTTTCTGTTTGTTATCAAGATTATCTGTCCATGTGGACCACTGTCTGGTCACTTGCTCCTCTGGGTTTAAGGCAAAAGCATAAATTGTGCTCATGGAATCCTTCATTTTGAAGAGAAGGGGTGTGAGGATGAGTCATGTGACGTTTAAGTGCTGGGAAACTTCTCAGCCTGAATATTCTTTCTCAGGAGTCAGCTTTCTCCACCAGTGCCTCTATTCATGTGGGATATAATGTTATTTTATTTTCCTCTGGTCGCCTTACATCCCTGGAGAGAGCCTGACTCATGATATAATTATATGCTCGGCCAGTTCCCACTGAGAGTCACTCCACACTGCCACCAGCCTGCCCCCCGCTGATCTGCCACTCCAGTGCCAAAGAGTACAGAACTCCAACCAGAAACAGAGCGACACGTTTTGCAGAACTGTTAGGGATTAAGTTCTCGGACAGTGGTCTGCAAAGGCTGTCGTCTTTCTTCTGAGGGGTCGGGGAGCCCTGGGGTTAGTGACTCATGACAGAACCAGCCCACTCTGTGGTCTCTGGGTCGGTCAGCACGGCCTGTTCAGTTCTCTTTGGTGGTTCCTGAAATGGTTCCTGGAGAACAGATTTTCAAATGTCTGGGACTCTAGGCTTATTTCACAGAAAATAGGCATACTGCCATTTGGGTCACAGCAAAAAGAACAGTTTGGAGGTGATCGAGGCAGCTCCCTCCTCCCCAGTGGCTTGTTACCTGCCCTTCTTAATTCCACTTATCCTGGGTAAAGCTCAGTCGGGGCTGTGGATTCTCCGCTCTTGAGGGGACGTGGGGAAAGCATCATTTCTAGCTACTTGCCTTCACACACATAAATGGTCTTCTCAATTTTTGGTAATTACTTCCAGAGCTGGAAGCTCCTTAACCAATGCATTTGAGAGCCATTAGCAGAAGGTTATCTACTAGCGCTCGGTGTCTTTTTCTTTCCTTAGCGCCACCACAGATCCAGTTTCCACTGGGTTTTTCTGGGTTCAGATCTCATGCTTTGCATGACCCCTAATCCAATTTATGTGTCCCCCATTATTTTTTTTATCATAGCATCCAGTCCTTCTTTCATGACTTTTACCATTATTTGTAATCATATAGTTATTAATGTCCTTATTTGCTTAAAGTCTGTCTCCTTCTCCTAGGTTGCAAATTCTAGGAGCCAAAACATATCTGCTTGTTTGTTTAATTTTACTGCTATTAAACCCAGGGTTTTACACAGAACCTGACACAGTTAGCCTTTAATAGACGTTAGTTGCAGTTAACACCCTCATGGTCATCCGCATTGATTGAATGAGTGAGCTTTTTAGCATCTATTTGTTTAGCTAAATTCTTCATGCTTCTGAAAATGATGACGACTCTCCCTCCCCCATGTCTTCCAGTTTTTCCCTTGCACTTATTTCCAGATGTACTATGAAAGAATCAGAGAGCCTTTTGAAAAGGAAAACCGAGAGGAAAAGTTGTTCGTATATTTTTCTGTCAATTTATTGTTTTGTCGTCCTCATGACCATATGGTCACGGGGCTAATACAAACTGCTTTTTTTTCCCAAAAGTGCTAAGAGGCTTCACATTCATAGTTCAATTGCATCAAGGGCACCCAAATTAGTCAGTTTTTTCCACCCAGTTATTCTTTGCCCCAAATGATCTCACAGAATTGGCTAGAAACCCTCCAATGGATGCCCCTGTGTTGCCCCTGCAAAGCCTAACCTGGATGCCCCTGTGGTGTCCCTGCAATGCCTCATCTGGATGCCCCTGTGTTGCCCCTGCAATGCCTCCACTGGATGCCCCTGTGTTGGCCCTGCAAAGCCTCCATTGGATGCCCCTGTGTTGCCCCTGCAATGACTCCGCTGAATGCCCCTGTTTTGGCCCAGAAATGCCTACACTGGATGCCCCTGTGTTGACCCTAAAAGCCTCCACTGGATGCACCTGTTTTGGCCCTGCAAAGCCTCCACTGGATGACCCTGTGTTGAACATCAAAAGCCTCCACTGGTTGCCCTTGTGTTGCCCCTGCAAATCCACCAGTGGATGCCCCTGTGTATCCCCTGGAAAGCCTGCACTGGATGCACCTGTGTTGCCCCTGCAACGCCTCAGCTGGATTCCCCTGTGTTGGCCCTGCAATGCCTCCACTGGATGCCAATGTGTTGGCCCTGCAAAGCCTCCACTGGATGCCCCTGTGTTGCCCCTGCAATGCCTCCACTGGATGACCGTGTGTTGTCTCTGCAAAGCATCCACTGGATGCCCCTATTTTGCCCCTTCAAAGCCTCCACCGGATGCCCCTGCGTTGGCCCTGCAATGCCTCCACTGGATGACCCTGTGTGGCCCCTGCAAAGCCTCCACTGGATGCCCCTGTGTTGGCCCTGCAATGCCTCCACTGGATGCCCCTGTGTAGCCCCTGCAATGCCGCCAATGGATGCCCCTCTGTTGGCCCTGCAATGCCTCCACTGGATGCCCCTGTGTAGCCCCTGCAATGCCTCCGATGGATGCCCCTCTGTGAGCCCTGCAATGCCTCTGATGTACGCGCCTGTGTTGGCCATGCAATGCCTCCGCTGGATGCCCCTGTGTTGCCCCTACGAAGCTTACACTGGATGCCCCTGTGTTGACTCTGCAAAGCCTCCAATGGATGCCCCTGTGTTGGCCCTGCAAAGCCTCCCTGGATCACCCTGTGTTGCCCCTGCAATGAATCCACTGGATGCGCCTTTGTTGCCCCTGCAAAGCTTCCACTGGATGGCCCTGGGTTGGCCCTGCAATGCCTCCCCTGGATGCCTCTGTGTTGCCCCTGCAAAGCCTCCGCTGGATGCCACTCTGTTGGCCCTGCAATGCCTCCAATGGATGCCCCTGTGTTGCCCCTGCAATGCATCCACTGAATGACCCTGTGTTGCCTCTGCAAAGCCTCCACTGGATGCCCCTGTGTTGGCTCTGCAATGCCTCCACTGAATGACCCTGTGCTGCCTCTGCAAAGACTCCACTGGATGCCCCTGTGTTGCCCCTGCAAAGCCTCCACTGGATGCGCCTGTGTGACCCCTGCAAAGCCTCCACTGGATGCCCCTGTGTTGACCCTGCAATGCCTCCACTGAATGACCCTGTGTTGCCTCTGCAATGTCTCCACTGGACGACCGTGTGTTGGCCCTGCAAAGCCTCCACTGTATGACCCTGTTTTGCCCCTGAAAAGCCTCCGCTGGATGCCCCTGTGTATCCCCTGCAAAGCCTCCACTGGATTCCCTTGTGTTGCCCCTGCAAAGCCTCCACTGGATGCCCCTCTGTTGGCCCCGCAAAGCCTCCACTGGATGCCCCTGTGTTGCCCCTGCAAAGCCTCCAGTGGATGCCCCTGTGGACCCCCTGGAAAGCCTCCACTGGATGCCCCTGTATTGCCCCTGCAAAGCCCTCCGCTGCATGCCCCTGTGTTGGCCCTGCAAGACCTCCACTGGATGCCACTGTGTTGGCCCGGCAAAGCCTCAATGGATGACCCTGTGTTGCCCCTGCAATACCTCCACTGCATGACCCTGTGTTGCCTCTGCAAACCCTCCACTGGATGCCCCTGTGTTGCCCCTGCAAATCCTCCGCTGGATGCCCCTGTTTTGGCCCACAAATGCCATCACTGGATGCCCCTGTGTTGCCCCTAAAAGCCTCAACTGGATGCACCTGTTTTGGCCCTGCAAAGCCACAACTGGATGACCCTGTGTTGAACATGAAAAGCCTCCACTGGTTGCCCTTGTGTTGCCCCTGCAAATCCACCAGTGGATGCCCCTGTGTATCCCCTGGAAAGCCTGCACTGGATGCACCTGTGTTGCCCCTGGAAAGCCTCAGCTGGATTCCCCTGTGTTGGCCCTGCAATGCCTACACTGGATGCCACTGTGTTGGCCCTGCAAAGCCTCCACTGGATGCCCCTGTGTTGCCTCTTCAAAGCCTCCACTGGATGCCAATATTTTGACCATTCAAAGCCTACACCGGATGCCCCTGCTTTGGCCCTGCAATGCCTTCACTGGTTTCCAATGTGTTGCCCCTGCAAAGCCTACACTGGATGCCCCTGTGTTGCCCCTGCAAAGCCTCCACTGGATGCCCCTGTGTTGCCCCTGCAAAGCCTCCACTGGATGCCCCAGTGTTGGCCCTGCAATGCATCCACTGGATATCCCTGTGTTGCCCCTGCAAAGCCTCCACTGGATGCCCCTGTTTTGGCCCAGAAATGCCTGTACTGGATGCCCCTGTGTTGCCCCTGCAAAGCCTCCACTGGATGCCCCTGTGTTGTCCCTGCAATGCCTCTCTGGAAGCACCTGTGTTGCACCTGCAAAGCGTCCAAGGCATGCCACTGTGTTGCCCCTGCAAAGCCTCCAATGGATGCCCCTGTGTTGCCCCTGCAAAGCCTCCACTGGATGCCCATGTGGTGACCCTGCAATGCCTGCAGTGAATGACCCTGTGATGCCCCTGCAAAGCCTAACCTGAATGCCCCAGTGTTGGCCCTGCAATGCCTCCACTGAATGCCCCTCTGTTGCCCCTGCAATGCCTCCACTGGATGCCCCTCTGTTGCCCCTGCAAAGCCTCCACTGGATGCCCCTGTGTTGCCCCTGCAATGCCCTCACTGAATGACCCTGTGCTGCCTCTGCAAAGCCTCCACTGGATGCCGCTGTGTTGCCCCTGCAAAAGCGCCACTGGATGCCCGTGTTTTGGCCCTGAAAAGACTCCACTGATGCCGCTGTGTTGCCCCTGCAAAGCCTCCACTGGATGCCCCTCTGTTACCTCTGCAAAGCCTCCACTGGATGCCCCTATTTTGCCCCTGCAAAGCCTCCCTGGAACACCTTGTGTTGCCCCTGCAATGCCTCCACTGGATGACCCTGTGTTGCCTCTGCAAAGCCTCCACTGGATGCCCCTATATTGCCCCTGCAAAGCCTCCACTGGATTGCCCTGTGTTGACCCTGCAATGCCTCCACTGAATGACCATGTGTCGCCCCTGCAAAGCCTAACCTGGATGCCCCTGTGTTGTCCCTGCAATGCCTCCACTGGATGCCCCTGTGTTGCCCCTGCAATGCCTCCACTGGATGCCCCAGTATTAGCCCTGAAAGGCCTCCACTGGATATCCCTGTGTTGCCCCTGCAACGCCTCCGCTGGACGCCCCTGTTTGGCCCAGAAATGACTCCACTGGATGCCCCTGTGTTGCCCCTGCAAATCCTCCGCTGAACGCCCCTGTGTTGGCCTGCAAAGCCTCCACTGGATGCCCCTCTGTTGGCCCTGCAAAGCTTCCACTGGATGCCCCTGTTTTGGCCCTGCAATGCCTCCACTGGATGCCGCTGTGGTGGCCCTGGAATGCCTCCGCTGGACGCCCCTGTGTATCCCCTGCAAAGCCTCCAGTGGATGCCTTTGTGTTCCCACTGCAAATCCTCCAGTGGATGCCCCTGTGTATCCCCTGGAAAGCCTCAACTGGATGCCCCTGTGTTGCCCCTGAAAAGCCTCCGCTGGATGCCCCTGTGTTGTCCCTGCAATGCCTGCACTGGACGCTCCTGTGTTGCCCCTGCAAAGCCTCCACTGGATGCCCCTGTTTTGCCCCTGCAAAGCCTCCACTGGATGCGCCTGTGTGGCCCCTGCAAAGCCTCCACTGGATGCCGCGGTGTTAACCCTGCAATGCCTCCACTGAATTACCCTGTGTTGCCTCTGCAATGTCTCTGCTGGACGATGGTGTGTTGGCCCTGCAAAGCCTCCACTGGATGACCCTCTGTTGCCCCTGCAATGCCTCCACTGGATGTCCCTCTGTTGCCCCTGCAAAGCCTCCACTGGATGCCCCTGTGTTGCCCCTGCAATGCCCTCACTGAATGAACCTGTGCTGCCTCTGCAAAGCCTCCACTGGATGCCGCTGTGTTGCCCCTGCAAAACCGCCACTGGATGCCCGTGTTTTGGCCCTGAAAAGACTCCACTGGATGCCGCTGTATTGCCCCTGCAAAGCCTCCACTGGACGCCCCTGTGTTACCCCTGCAATGCCCCCACTGGATGACCCTGTGTTGCCCCGTCAAAGCCTCCACTGGATGCCCCTGTTTTGACCCAGAAATGCCTGTATTGGATGCCCCCGTGTTGCCCCTGCAAAGCCTCAACTGGATGCCCCTGTGTTGTCCCTGCAATGCCTCCTCTGGATGCACCTGTGTTGCCCCTGCAAAGCCTCCAATGGATGCCCCTGTGTATCCCCTGCAAAGCCTCCCTTGGATGCCCCTGTGTTGCCCCTGCAATGCCTCCACTGGATGCCCCAGTATTAGCCCTGAAAGGCCTCCACTGGATATCCCTTTGTTGCCCCTGCAACGCCTCCACTGGACGCCCCTGTCTGGCCCAGAAATGACTCCACTGGATGCCCCTGTGTTGCCCCTGCAAATCCTCCACTGAACGCCCCTGTGATGGCCCTGCAAAGCCTCCACTGGATGCCCCTCCGTTGGCCCTGCAAAGCTTCCACTGGATGCCCCTGTTTTGGCCCTGCAATGCCTCCACTGGATGCCGCTGTGGTGGCCATGGAATGCCTCCGCTGGACGCCCCTGTGTATCCCCTGCAAAGCCTCCAGTGGATGCCTTTGTGTTCCCACTGCAAATCCTCCAGTGGATGCCCCTGTGTATCCCCTGGAAAGCCACAACTGGATGCCCCTTTGTTGCCCCTGAAAAGCCTCCACTGGATGCCCCTGTGTTGTCCCTGCAATGCCAAAACTGCTTGCTCCTCTGTTGCCACTGCGAAGCCATCACTGGAGGCCCCTGTGTTGACCCTGCAATGCCTCCACTGGATGACCCTGTGTTTCCCCTGCAAATCCTAACGTGGATGCCCCTGTGTTGTCCCTGCAATGCCTGCACTGGACGCTCCTGTGTTGCCCCTGCAAAGCCTCACCTGGATGCCCCTGTTTTGCCCCTGCAAAGCCTCCACTGGATGCGCCTGTGTGGCCCCTGCAAAGCCTCCACTGGATGCCGCGGTGTTAACCCTGCAATGCCTCCACTGAATGACCCTGTGTTGCCTCTGCAATGTCTCCGCTGGATGATGGTGTGTTGGCCCTGCAAAGCCTCCACTGGATGACCTGTGTTGCCCCTGCAATGCCTCCACTGGATACCACTGTGTTGCCCCTGCAATGCCTCCAATGGATGCCTCTGTGTTGCCCCTGCAAAGCCTCCGCTGGATGCGCCTGTTTTGGCCCAGAAATGCCTCCCCTGGATGCCCCTGTGTTGCCCCTCAAAGCCTCCACTGGATGCCCCTGTTTTGGCCCTGCAATGCCTCCACTGGATGACCCTGTGTTGACCCTGAAAAGCATCCACTGGAAGGCCTTGTGTTGCCCCTGCAAATCCTCCAGTGGATGCCCATGTGTATCTCCTGGAAAGCCTGCACTGGATTCCCCTGTGTTGCCCTTGCAAAGCCTCAGCTGGATGCCCCTGTGTTGGCCTTCAATGCCTCCACTGGATGCCACTGTGTTGGCCCTGCAAAGCCTCCACTGGATGTCCCTGTGTTGCCCCTGCAAAGCCTCGGCTGGATTCCCCTGTGTTGCCTCTGCAATGCCTCCACTGAATGCCCCTGTGTTACCCCTGCAATGCCTCCACTGGATACACCTGTGTTGCCCCTGCAATGCCTCCACTGGATGCCGCTGTGTTGCCCCTGCAAAACCTCCACTGCATGCCCCGGATTTGGCCCAGAAATGCCTCCACTGGATGCCACTGTGTTGCCTCTGCAAAGCCTCCACTGGATGCCCCTGTGTTACCCTTGCAATGCCCCCACTGGATGACCGTGTGTTGGCCCTGCAAAGCCTCCACTGGATATCCCTGTGTTGCCCCTGTAAAGGTTCCACTGGATGCCCCTGTTTTTGCCCAGAAATGACTCCACTGGATATCCCTGTGTTGCCTCTGCAGTGCCTCCACTGGATGCCCCTGTGTTGCCCCTCCAAAGCCTCCGCTGGATGCCCCTGTGTTGGCCCTGCAGTGCCTACACTGGATGCCACTGTGTTGGCCATGCAAAGCCTCCCTGGATACTCCTCTGTTGCCCCTGCAATGCCTCCAATGATTGCCCCTGTTTTGCCCCCGCAAAGCCTCCACTGGATATCCCTGTGTTACCCCTGCAAAGCCTCCGCTGGATGCCCCTGTTTTGGCCCGAAATGCCTCCACTGGATGCCCCTGTGTTGCCCCTCAAAGCCTCCACTGGATGCCCCTGTTTTGGCCCTGCAATGCCTCCACTGGATGCCTCTGTGTTACCCCTGCAAAGCCTGCACTAGATGCCCCTATGTTCGCCCTGCAATGATTCCACTGGATGCCCCTGGGTTACCCCTGCAATGCCTCCACTGGACGACCGTGTTTTGGCCCTGCAAACCTCCACAGGATGACCCTGTGTTGACCTTGAAAAGCCTCCACTGGATGCCCTTGTGTTGCCACTGCAAATCCTCCAGTGGATGCCCCTGTGTATCCCCTGGAAAGCCTGCACTGGATGCCCGTGTGTTGCCCCTGCAAAGCCTCAGCTGGATGGCCCTGTGTTGGCCCTGCAATGGCTCCACTGGATAGCCCTGTATTGACCCTGCAATGCCTCCACTGAATGACCCTGTGTTGCCCCTGCAAAGCCTAACCTGGATGCCCCTGTGTGGTCCCTGCAATGCCTCCACTGGATGCCCCTGTGTTACCCCTGCAATGCATCCACTGGATGCCCCTGTGTTGTCCCTGCAAAGCCTCCACTGAATGCCGCTGTGTTGCCCCTGCAAAACCTCCACTGGATGCCCTGTGTTGGCCCTGCAAAGCCTCCCTGGATCACCCTGTGTTGCCCCTGCAATGCCTCCACTGGATGTCCCTGTGTTGCCCCTGCAATGCGTCCACTGAATGACCCTGTGTTGTCTCTGCAATGCCTCCACTGGATGCCCCTGTTTTGCCCCTGCAAATCCTCCACTGGATGCCCCTGGGTTGGGCCTGCAGTGCCTCCACTGGATGCCTCTCTGTTGCCCCTGCAAAGCCTCCGCTGGATGCCCCTCTGGTGGCCCTGCAATGCCTCCACTGGATGACCCTGGGTTACCCCTGCAATGCCTCCAGTGGATGACCGTGTTTTGGCCCTGCAAAGCCTCCAGTGGATGACCCAGTTTTGACCCTAAAAAGCCTTCGCTGGATGCCCCTGTGTATCCCCTGCAAAGCCTCCACTGGATGCCCTTCTGTTGCCCCTGCAAATCCTCCAGTGGATGCCCCTGGGTATCCGCTGGAAAGCCTGCAATGGATGCCCCTGTGTTGCCCCTGCAAAGCCTCAGCTGGATGCCCCTGTGTTGGCCTTGAAATGCCTAACCTTGATGCCACTGTGTTGTCCCTGCAAATCCACCACTGGATGCCCCTGTGTTGCCCCTGCTATGCCTGCACTGGATGACTGTGTGTTGCCTCTGCAAAGCCTCCACTGCATGCCCCTATTTTGCCCATGCAAAGCCTTCACTGGATGCCCCTGTGTTGGCCCTGCAATACCTCCCCTGGTGGCCCCTGTGTTGGCCCTGCAATGCCTCCACTGGGTGCCCCTGTGTTGCCTCTGCAAAGCCTCCACTGGATGCCCCTATTTTGCCCCTGCAAAGCCTCCCTGGATCACACTGTGTTGCCCCTGCAATGCCTCGACTGGATGACCCTATGTTCCCTCTGCAAAGCCTCCACTGGATGCCCCTATTTTGCCCCTGCAAAGCCTCCACTGGATGCCCCTGTTTTGGCCCTGCAATGCTTCCACCGTTTGCCCATGTTTTGCCCCTGCAAAGCCTCCACTGGATGGCCCTGTGTTGCCCCTGCAAAGCCTCCACTGGATGCCCCTGTGTTGACCCTGCAATGCCTCCACTGAATGAGCCTGTATTGCCCCTGCAAAGCCTAACCTGGATGCCCCAGTGTTGTCCCTGCAATGCCTCTACTGGATGCCCCTGTGTTGCCCCTGCAATGCCTCCTCTGGATGCCCCTGTGTTGGCCCTGAAAAGCGTCCACTGGGTGACCCTGTGTTGGCCCTGCAATGCCTCCACTGAATGACCACGTGCTGCCTCTGCAAAGCCTCCACTGGATGTCGCTGTGCTGCCCCTGCAAAGACTCGGCTGGATTTCCTTGCGTTGCCTCTGCAATGCCTCTACTGGATGCCCCTGTGTTACCCCTGAAATGCCTTCACTGGATGCCTCTGTGTTGCCCCTGCAAAGCCTCCACTGGATGCCGCTATGTTGCCCCTGCAAAACCTCCACTATATGCCCCTGTTTTGGCCCTTAAATGCCTCCACTGAATGCCGCTGTGTTGCCCCTGCAAAGCCTCCACTGGATGCCCCTGTGTTGGCCCTGCTATGCCGCCACTGGATGCCTCTGTGTTGCCCCTGCAAAGCCTCTGCTGGATGCCCCTCTATTGGCCCTGCAATGCCTGCACTGGATGCCCCGGATTTATCCCTGCAATTCCTCAACTGGATGACCGTGTTTTGGCCCTGCAAAGCCTCCAGTGGATGCCCCTGTGTATCCTCTGCAAAGCCTCCACTGGATGCCCTTGTGTTGCCCCTCCAAATCCTCCAGTGGATGCCCCTGTGTATCCCCTGGAAAGCCTCCACTGGATGGCCCTGTGTTGCCACTCATTGCCATCAATGGATGCCCCTGTTTTGGCCTTGCAAAGCCTCCACTGGATGCCCCTGTGTTGTCCATGCAATGCCTCCTCTGGATGCACCTGTGTTGCCCCTGCAAAGCCTCCACGAGATGCCACTGTGTTCCTCTGCAAATCCTCCAACGGGTGCCCCTGTGTATCCCCTGAAAAGCCTCCACTGGATGCCCCTGTGTTCCCCCTGCAATGCCTCCATTGGATGCCCCTGTGTTACCCCTGCAATGCCTCCACTGGATGCCGCTGTGTTGCCCCTGCGAAGCCTCCACTGGATGCCGCTGTATTGCCCCTGCAAAACATCCACTGGATGCCCCTGGGATACCCCTGCAAAGCCTCCACTTGATGCCCCTGTGTTACCCCTGCAATGCCCCACTGGATGACCATGTGTTGGCCCTGCCAAACCTGCACTGGAGGCCCCTGTGTTGCCCCTCATTGCCATCAATGGATGCCCCTGTTTTGGCCCTGCAAAGCCTCCACTGGATGACCCTGTGTTGCCACTAAAAAGACTTCGCTGGATGCACCTGTGTATCCCCTGCAAAGACTCCACTGGATGCCCTTGCGTTGCGCCTGCAAATCCTCCAGTGGATGCCCCTGGGTATCCCCTGGAAAGCCTGCAATGGATGCCCCTGTGTTGCCCCTGCAAAGCCTCAGCTGGATGCCCCTGTGTTCGCCCTGCAATGCCTAAACTGGATGCCACTGTGTTGGCCCTGCAAATCCTTCACTGGATGCCCCTGTGTTGCCCCTGCTATGCCTCCACTGGATGACCGTGTGTTGCCTCTGCAAAGCCTCCACTGGATGCCACTATTTTGCCCCTGCAAATCCTCCACTGGATGCTCCTGTGTTGGCCTTGCAATTCCTCCACTGGTGGCCCCTGTGTTGGCCCTGCAAAGCCTCCACTGTGTGCCCCTGTGTTGCCTCTGCAAAGCCTCCCCTGGATGCCCCTATTTTGCCCCTGCAAATCCTCCCTGGATCACCCTGTGTTGCCCCTGCAATTCCCCCACTGGATGACCCTGTGTTGCCTCTGCAAAGCCTAACCTGGATGCCCCTGTGTTGTTCCTGCAATGCCTCCACTGGATGACCCTGTGTTGCCTCTGCAAAGCCTCCACTGGATGCCCCTGTGTTCCCCCTGCTGAGCCTCGGCTGGATTCCCTGTGCTGCCTCTGCAATGCCTCCCCTGGATGCCCCTGTGTTGTCCCTGCAAAGCCTCCAATGGATGCCCCTGTGTTGCCCCTGCAATGCCTCTCCTGGATGCCTCTGTGTTGCCCCTGCAAAGCCTCGGGTGGATTCCCCTCTATTGCCTCTGCAATGCCTTCACTGGATGCCCCTGTGTTACCCCTGCAATGCCTCCACTGGATGCACCTGTGTTGCCCCTGCAAAGCCTCCAATGGATGCCGCTGTGTTGGCCCTGCTATGCCTCCACTGGAAGCCCCTGTTTTGTCCCGGAAATGCCTCCACTGGATGCCGCTGTGTTGCCCCTGCAAAGCCTCCACTGGATGCTCCACTGTTACCTCTGCAAAGCCTCCACTGGATGCCCATATTTTGCCCCTGCAAAGCCTCCCTGGATCACCCTGTGTTGCCCCTGAAATGCCTCCACTGGATGACCCTGGATTGCCTCTGCAAAGCCTCCACTGGAAGCCCCTATATTGCCCCTACAAAGCCTCCACTGGATGCCCCTGTGTTACCCCTGCAATGCCCCCACTGGATGACCGTGTGCTGGCCCTGCAAAACCTCCACTGGATGCCCCTGTGTTGCCCCACAGAGACATCACTGGATGCCCCAGTTTTGGCCCTGCAATGCCTCCACTGGATTCGCTTGTGTTAGCCCTGCAAAGCCTCCCTGGATCACCCTGTGTTGCCCCTGCAATGCCTCCACTGGATGACCCTTTGTTCCCCCTGCAAACCCTAACCTGGATGCCCGTGTGTTGTCCCTGCAATGCCTCCACTGGATGCCCCTGTGTTGGGCCTGCAGTGCCTCCAATGAATGACCCTGTGCTGCCTCTGCAATGCCTCCACTGGATGCCCCTGTGTTGGCCCTGCTATGCCGCCACTGGATGCCCCTGTGTGGGCCCTGCAATACCTCCACTGGATTCCCCTCTGGTGCCCCTGCAAAGCTTCCACTAGATTGCCCTGTGATGGCCCTGCAATGCCTCCACTGGATGACCATGGGTTGCCCCTGCAATGCTTCAACTGGATGCCCATATGTTGGCCCTGCAATGCCTCCACTGGATGCCCCTGTGTTGCCCTTCAAAGCCTCCACCTGATGCCCCAGTTTTGGCCCTGCAATGCCTGCACAGGATGCCCCTTTGTTGGCCCTGCAAAACCTCGCTGAATGACCCTGTGTTGTCTCTGCAATGCCTTCACTGGATGCCCCAGGGATACCCCTGCAAAGCCTCCACTGGATACCCCTGGGTTGGTCCTGGAATGCCTCTACTTCAAGCCTCTGTGCTGCCACTGTAAAGCCTCCGCTGGATGCCCCTCAGTTGGCCCTGCAATTCCTCCACTGGATGCCCCTGGGTTACCCCTGCAATGCCTCCACTGGATGACCGTGTTTTGTCCCTGCAAAGCCTCCACTGCATGACCCTGTGCTGACCCTGCAAAGCCTCCGCTGGACGCCCCTGTGTTGGCCCTGAAAAACCTCCACTGGATGACCCTGTGTTGCCCCTGCATTGCCTCCACTGGATGCCCCTCTCTTGGCCTGCAAATCTTCCACTGGGTGCCCCTGTGTTGTCCCTGCAATGCCTCCACTGGATGCCCCTGTGTTGGCCCTGCAATGCCTCCGCTCGACGCCCATGTGTTAGCCCAGCAAAGCCTCCACTGGATGACCCTGTTTTGCCCCTGCATTGCGTCCACTGGATGCCCCTCTGTCGGCCCTGCAAAGCTTCCACTGGATGCCCCTGTGTTGGCCCTGCAATGCCTCTGTTTGATGCCCCTGTGTTGGCGCTGCAATGCCTTCACGGGATGACCTGTGTTGGCCCTGCAAAGCCTCCAATGGATGCCCCTGTGTGACCCCTGCAAAGCCTCCACTGGATGCCCCTGTGTTGCCCCACAGAGCCATCATTGGATGCCCCAGTTTTGGCCCTGCAATGCCTCTACTGGATGCCCTTGTGTTAGCCCTGCAAAGCCTCCCTGGATCACCCTGTGCTGCCCCTGCAATGCCTCCACTGGATGCCCCTGTGTTGCCCCTCCAATGCGTCCACTGAATGACACTGTGCTGTCTCTGCAATGCCTCCACTGGATGCCACTGTGTTGCCCCTGCAAAGTCTCCACTGAATGACCCTGTGTTGCCCCTGCAAAGCCTAACATGGATGCCCGTGTGTTGTCCCTGCAATCCCTTCACTGGATGCCCCTGTGTTGGCCCTGCAATGCCTCCACTGAATGACCCTGTGCTGCCTCTGCAAAGCCTCCACTGGATACCCCTGTGTTGGCCCTGCAAAGCCTACACTGAATGACCCTGTGTTGCCCCTGCAAAGCCTAACATGGATGCCCGTGTGTTGTCCCTGCAATCCCTCCACTGGATGCCCCTTTGTTGACCCAGCAATGCCTCCATTGAATGACCCTGGGTTGCCTCTGCAATGCCTCCAGTGGATGACCCTGTGTTGCCCCTGCAATTCTTCCACTGGATACGCCTCTGTTGGCCCTGCAATGCCTCCACTGGATGCCCCTGTGTTGCCCCTCAAAGCCTCCATTGGATGCCCCTGTTTTGTCCCTGCAAAGCCTCCACTGGTTGACCCTGTGTTGACCCTGAAAAGCCTCCGCTGGATGCCCCTGTGTATCCCTGCAAAACTCCACTGGATGCCCTTGTATTGCCCCTGCAAATACTCCAGTGGATGCCCCTGAGTATCCCCTGGAAAGCCTCCACTGGATGCCCCTGTGATGCCCCTGCAAAGCCTCCGCTGGATGCCCCTGTGTTGGCCGTGCAATGACTCCACTGGATGCCACTGTGTTGGTGCTGCAAAGCCTCCCTGGATGTTCCTGTTTTGCCCCTGCAAAGCCTCCACTGGATGCCCCTGTGTTGCCCCTGCAAAGCCTCCACTGGATGCCCCTGTGGTGACCCTGCAATGCATCCAATGAATAACCCTGTGTTCCCCTGCAAAGCCTAACGTGGATGTCCCTGTGTTGTCCCTGCAATGCCTCCACAGGATGCCCCTGTGTTGCCCCTGCAATGCCTCCACTGGATGTGCCTGTGTTGCCCCTGCAAACCCTCTACTGGAGGCCCCTGTGTTCGCCCTGCAATGCCTCCACTGAATGACCCTGTGCTGCTTCTGCAAAGCCTCCAATGAATGCCCATGTGTTGCCCCTGCAAAGCCTCAGCAGAATGCCCCTGTATTGGCCCTGCAATGCCTCCAGTGTTGGCCCCTGTGCTGGCCCTGCAAAGCCTCCACTGGGTGCCCCTGTGTTGGCTCTGCAAAGCCTCCACTGGATGCCCCTATTTTGCCCCTGCAATGCCTCCACTGGATGACCCTGTGTTGCCTCTGCAAAGCCTCCACTGGATGCCCCTGTTTTGGCCCTGCAATGCTTCCACTGGGTGCCCATGTGTTGACCCTACAAAGCCCCACTGGATGGCCCTGTGTTGCCCCTGCAATGGCTCCACTGAATGACCCTGTGTTGCCCCTGCAATGCCTCCACTGGATGCCCCTGTGTTGGCCCTGCAAAGCCTCGGCTGGATTCCCCTGTGTTGCCTCTGCAATGCCTCTACTGGATTCCCCTGTGTTACCCCCCCAACGCCTCCACTGGATCCCCCTGTGTTGGCCCTGCAATGCATCCACTGGATATCCCTGTGTTGCCTGTGCAAACCCTCCACTGGATGCCCCTGTTTTGGCCCAGAAATGCCTGTACTGGATGCCCCTGTGTTGCCCCTGCAAAGCCTCCACTGGATACCCCTGTGTTTCCCCTGCAAAGCCTTGGGTGGATGCCACTGTGTTGCCCCTACAAAGCCTCCACTGGATGCCCCTCTGTTGGCCCTGCAGAGCTTCCACTGGATGACCCTGTGTTGGTGCTGCAGTGTGTCCACTGGATGCCCCTGTGTTGGCCCTGCAATGCCTCCACTGGATGCCCCTGTGTTAGCCCTGAGAAGCCTCCATGGATCACCCTGTGTTGCCCCTGCAATGCCTCCACTGGATGCCCCTGTGTTCCCCCTGCATAGCCTAACCTGGATGCCCTTGTGTTGTCCCTGCAATGCCTCCACTGGATGCCCCTGTGTTGGCCATGAAATGCCTCCACTGGATACCCCTCCGTTGGCCCTGCAATGCCTCCACTGGATGCCCCTGTGTTGCCCATGTAATGCCTCCACTGAATGACCCTGTGTTGTCTCTGCAATGCCTCCACTGGACGACGGTGCTTTGTCCCTGCAAAGCCTCCACTGCATGACCCTGTGTTGACCCTGAAAAGCCTCCGCTGGATGCCCCTGTGTATCTCCTGCAAAGCCTCCACTGGATGCCCTTGTGTTGCCCCTGCAAATCCTCCAGTGGATGCCCCTGTGTATTCCCTCAAAGCCTCCACTGGTTGCCCCTGTGTTGCCCCTGCAAAGCCTCCACTGGCTGCCACTGTGTTGCCCCTGCCAAGCATCCACTGGATGCCCCTGTGTTGACCGTGCAATATCTCCACTGGATGCCCTTGTGTTGCCCCTGCAAAGCATCCACTGGATGCCCTTCTGTTGCCCCGCAAAGCCTCCAGTGGATACCCCTGTGTTGGTCCAGCAATGCCTCCACTGGATGACCCTGTGTTCACCCTGCAAAGCCTCCACTGGATGACCCTGTGTTGGTCCAGCAATGCCTCCACTGGATGCCCCTCTGCTGGCCCTGCAGAGCTTCCACTGGATGACCCTGTGTTGGTGCTGCAGTGTGTCCACTGGATGCCCCTGTGTTGTCCCTGCAATGCCTCCACTGGATGCCCCCCTGGTGGCCCTGCAAAGCTTCCACTAGATGCCCCTGTGTTGGCCCTGCAATGCCTCCAGTGGATGACCCTGTGTTGCCCCTGCAATGCTTCCACTGGATACCCCTCTTTTGGCCCTGCAATGCCTCCACTGGATGCTTCTGTGTTGCCCCTCAAAGCCTCCATTGGATGCCCCTGTTTTGTCCCTGCAAACCTCCACTGGTTGACCCTGTGTTGACCCTGAAAAGCCTCTGCTGGATGCCCTTGTGTTGCCCATGCAAATCCTCCAGTGGATGCCCCTATGTATCCCCTGGAAAGCCTCCACTGTATGCCCCTGTGTTGCCCCTGCAAAGCCTCAGCTGGATGATCCTGTGTTGCCCCTGCAATGCCTCCACTGGATGACCCTGTGTTGCTTCTGCATATCCTCCACTGGATGACCCTGTGTTGCCCCTTCAAAGCCTCCACTGGATACCCCTGTGTTGACCCTGCAATGCCTCCACTGAATAACCCTGTGTTCCCCTGCGAAGCCTAACCTGGATGCCCCTGTGTTGTCCCAGCAATGCCTCCACTGGATGCCCCTGTGTTGCCTCTGCAATGCCTCAGCTGGATGTGCCTGTGTTGCCCCTGCAATGCCTCCACTGAATGACCCTGTGCTGCCTCTGCAAAGCCTCCACTGAATGCCCCTGTTTTGCCCCTGCAAAGCCTCCGCTGGATTCCCTGTGTTGCCCCTGCAAAGCCTCAGCTGGATGCCCCTGTTTTGGCCCTGCAATGCCTAAACTGGATGCCACTGTGTTGGCCTGCAAATCCTAAACTGGATGCCCCTGTGTTGCCCCTGCAAAGCCTCCACTGGATGCCCCTGTGTTGGCCCTGCAATTCCTCCACTGGTGTCCCCTGTGTTGGCCCTGCAAAGCCTCCACTGGGTGCCCCTGTGTTGCCTCTGCAAAGCCTCCACTGCTTGCCCCTATTTTGCCCCTGCAAAGCCTCCACTGGATGCCCCTGTTTTGGCCCTGCCATACTTCTACTGGTTGCTCATGTGTTGCCCCTGCAAAGCATCCATTGGATGGCCCTCTGTTGCCTCTGCAAAGCCTCCACTGCATGCCCCTGTGTTGACCCTGCAATGCCTCCACTGTATGACCCTTTGTTGCCCCTGCAATGCCTCCACCGGATGCCCCTGTGCTGACCCTGCAAAACCTCGGCTGGATTCCCCTGTGTTGCCTCTGCAATGCTTCTACTGGATGCCCCTGTGTTACCCGTGAAATGCCTCCACTGGATGCCCCTGTGTTGGCCCTGCAAACCCTCCACTGGATGCCGCTGTGTTCCCTCTGCAAAACCTCCACTAAATGCCGCTGTTTTGGCCCTGAAATACCTCCACAGTAAGCCATTGTGTTGCCCCGGCAAAGCCTCCACTGGATGCCCCTGTTTTACCCCTGCAATGTCCCAACTGGATGACTGTGTGCTGACCCTTCCAAAACCTCCACTGGATGCCCCTGTGTTGGACCTGCACTGCATCCACTGGATATCCCTGTGTTGCCCCTGCAAAGCCTCCACTGGATGCCCATGTTTTGGCCCCGAAAAGCCTGTACTGGATGCCCCTGTGTTTCCCCTGCAAAGCCTCCAGTGGATGCCCCTGTTTTGTCCCTGAAATGCCCTCTCTGGATGCACCTGTGTTGCCCCTGCATAGCCTCCAGTGGATGCCCCTGTGTTACCCCTGCAAAGCCTCCACTGGATGCCCCTTTGTTACCCCTGCAATGCCCCCACTGGATGACCGTGTGTTGGCCCTGCAAAACCTCCACTGGATGCCCCTGTGTTGCCCCTCATAGCCATCACTGGATGCCACTGTTTTTGCTTTGCAATGCCTCCACTGGATGCCCCTGTGTTAGCCCTGCAAAGCCTCCCTGGATCACCCTGTGTTCCCCCTACAATGCCTCCAATGAATGACCCTGTGCTGCCTCTGCAAAGCCTCCACTGGATGCCCCTGTGTTGGCCCTGCAATGCCGCCAGTGGATGCCTCTGTGTTGCCCCTGCAAAGCCTCCACAGGGTGCCCCTCTATTGGCCCTGCAATGCCTGCACTGGATGCCCCTGATTTATCCCTACAATGCCTCTACTGGATGACCGTGTTTTGGCCCTGGAAAGCCTCCAGTGGATGCCCCTGTGTTGCCCATGCTATGCTTCCACTGGATGACCGTGTGTTGCCTCTGCAAAGCCTCCACTGTATGCCCCTATTTTGCCCCTGAAAGCATCCAATGGATGCCCCTGTGTTGGCCCTGCAATGCCTCCCCTGGATGCCCCTGTGTTACCCCTGCAAAGCCTCCACTGGATGCCCCTGTGTTGGCCCTGCAATGCCTCCACTGAATGACCCTGTGCTTCCTATGCAAAGCCTCCACTAAATGACCCTGTGTTGCCCCTGCAAAGCCTCCTCTGGATTCGACTGTGTTGCCTCTGCAATTCCTCTACTGGATGCCCCTGTGTTACCCCTGCAATGCCTCCACTGGATGCCCCTGGGTTGCCCCTGCAAAGCATCTGCTGAATGCCGCTGTGTTGCCCCTGCAAAACCTCCACTGGATGCCCTGTGTTGGCCCTGCAAAGCCCCCCTGGATCACCCTGTGTTGCCCCTGCAATGCCTCCACTGGATGTCCCTTTGTTGCCCCTGCAATGTGCCCACTGAATGACCCTGTGTTGTCTCTGCAATGCCTCCACTGGATGCCCCTGGGTTGGCCCTGCAATGCCTCCACTGGATGCCTCTGTGTTGCCCTTGCAAAGCCTCCGCAGGATGCCCCTCTGGTGGCCCTGGAATGGCTCCACTGGATGCCCCTGAGTTACCCCTGCAATGCCTCCAGTGGACGACCATGTTTTGGCCCTGCAAAACCTCCACTGGATGACCATGTGTTGACCCTAAAAAGCCTTCGCTGGATGCCCCTGTGTATCCCCTGCAAAGCCTCCACTGGATGCCCTTGTGTTGTGCCTGCAAATCCTCCAGTGGATGCCCCTTGGTATTCCCTGGAAAGCCTGCAATGGATGCCCCTGTGTTGCCCCTGCAAAACCTCAGCTGGATGCCCCTGTGTTGGCCCTGCAACGCCTAAACTAGATGCCACTGTGTTGGCCCTGCAAATCCTCCACTGTTTGCCCCTGTGTTGCCCCTGCTATGCCTCCACTGGATGACCATGTGTTGCCTCTGCAAAGCCTCCACTGGATGCCCCTAGTTTGCCCCTGCAAAGCCTCCCTTGATTACCCTGTGTTGCCCCTGCAATGCCTCCACTGGATGACCCTGTGTTGCCTCTGAAAAGGCTCCACTGGATGCCCCTATTTTGACCCTGCAAGGCCTCCACTGGATGCCCCTGTTTTGGCTTTGCAATGCTTCTATTGGTTGCTATGTGTTGCCTCTGCAAAGCCTCCACTGGCTGGCCCTGTGTTGCCCCTGCAAAGCCTCCACTGGATGCCCCTGTTATGACCCTGCAATGCCTCCACTGAATGACCCTGTGCTGCCCCTGCAAAGCTTAACCTGGATGCCCCTGTGTTGTCCCTGCAATGCCTCCACTGGATGCCCCTGTGTTGCCCCGGCAATGCCTCCCCTGGATGCCCCTGTGTTGGCCCTGCAATGCCTCCACCGAAAGACCCTGTGCTGCCTCTGCAAAGCCTCCACTGGATGTCCCTGTGTTGCCCCTGCAATGCCTCGGCTGGATTCCCCTGTGTTGCCTCTGCAATGCCTCTACTGGATGCCGCTGTGTTGCCCCTGCAAAACCTCCACTAAATGCCCCTGTTCTGGCCCTGAAATGCCTCCACTGTATGCCGCTGTGTTGCCACTGCAAAGCCTCCACTGGATGCCCCTGTGTTACCCCTGCAATGCCCCCGCTGCATGACAGTGTGTTGCCCCTGCAAAGCGTCCACTGGATACCCCTGTGTTGTCCCTGCAATGCCTCCTCTGGATGCACCTGTGTTGCCCCTGCAAAGCCTCCTCTGGATGCACCTGTGTTGCCCCTGCAAATCCACCAAGGGATGCCACTGTGTTGCCCCTGCAAATCCTCCAATGGATGCCCCTGTGTATGCCCTGCAAAGCCTCCACTGGCTGCCCCTGTGTTGCCCCTGTAATACTTCCACTGGAGCCCCTGTGTTTCCACTGCAAAGCCTCGGTTGGATTCCCTGTGTAGCCTATGCAATGCCTAAACTGGATGCCCCTGTGTTCCCCCTGCAATGGCTCCACTGGATGCCCCTGTGTTGCTCCTGCAAAGCCTCCACTGGATGCCACTGTGTTGCCCCTGCAAAACCTCCACTGGATGCCCCTGTTACCCCTGCAAAGCCTACACTGGATGCCCCTGTGTTACCCCTGCAATGCCCCCCTGGATGACCGTTTGTTGGCCCTGCAAAACCTCCACTGGATGCCCTTGTGTTGCCCCTTAGACCATCACTGGATGCCCCTGTTTTGGCCCTGCAATGCCTCCACTGGATGCCCCCGTGTTATCCCTGTAAAGCCTCGTTGGATCACCCTGTGTTGCCCCTGCAATTCCGCCACTGAATGCCCCTGTGTTGCCCCTGCAATGCGTCCACTGAATGACCCTGTGTTGCCCCTGCAAAGCCTAACCTGGATGCCCGTGTGTTGTCCCTGCAATGCCTCCACTAGATGCCCCTGTGTTGGCCCTGAAATGCATCCACTGGATGCCCCTTTGTTGGCCCTGCAAAGCCTCGCTGAATGACCCTGTGTTGCCCCTGCAATGCCTCCACTGGATGCCCCTGTGTTGCCCCTGCAATGCCTCCACTGAATGACCCTGTGTTGTCTCTGCAATGCCTCCACTGGATGCCCCTGGGTTACCCCTGCAAAGCCTCCACTGGATGCCCCTGGGTTGGTCCTGGTATGCCTCTACTTCAAGCCTCTGTGCTGCCACTGCAAAGCCTCTGCTGGATGCCCCTCTGTGGCCCTGCAATGCCACCACTGGATGCCTCTGGGTTACCCTGCAATGCCTCCACTGAACAACCGTGTTTTGTCCCTGCAAAGCCTGCACTGCATGACCCTGTGTTGACCCTGAAAAGCCTCCGCTGGATGCCCCTGTGTATCCCCTGCAAAGCCTCCACTGGATGCCCCTGTGTTGCCCCTGCAAAGCCTCTGCTGGATGCCCCTGTGCTGGCCCTGTAATGCCTCCACTGGATGCCACTGTGTGGGCCCTGCAAAGCCTCAGCTGGATGACCCTGTGTTGGCCCTGCAATGCCTCCACGGGATGCCATTGTGTTGGCCCTGCAAAGCCTCAGCTGGATGACCCTGTGTTGCCCCTACAATGTCTCCAATGGATGACCCTGTGATGCCTCTGCAAAGCCTCCACTGGATGCCCCTATTTTGCCCCTGCAAAGCCTCCACTGGATGCCCATGTGTTGGCCCTGCAATGCCTCCACTGGATGCCCCTGTGTTGCCTCTGAATTCTCCATTAGATGCCCCTGTTTTGTCCCTGCAAAGCCTCCACTGGTTGACCCTGTGTTGACCCTGAAAAGCCTCCACTGGATGCCCCTGTGTATTCCCTGCAAGCCTCCACTGGATGCCCTTGTGTTGCCCCTGCAAATCCTCCAGTGGATGCCCCTGTGTATCTCCTGGATAGCCTCCACTGGATGCCCCTGTGTTGCTCCTGCAAAGCGTCAGCTGGATGCCCCTGTGTTGGCCCTGCAATGCCTCCACTGGATGACCCTGTGTTGCCTCTGCAAAGCCTCCACAGGATGCCCCTATTTTGCCCATGCAAAGCCTCAACTGGATTCCCATGTGTTGACCCTGCAATGCCTCCACTGGTTGCCCCTGTGTTGCCCCTGCAAAGCCTCCACTGGATGCCCCTGTGTTGACACTGCAATGCCTCCACTGAATAACCCTGTGTTCCCATGCAAAGCCTAACCTGGATGCCCCTGTGTTGTCCCTACAATGCCTCCAATGGATGCCAGTGTGTTGCCCCTGCAGTGCCTCCTGTGGATGGGCCTGTGTTGCCCCTGCAAAGCCTCCACTGGATGCCCCTGTGTTGGCCCTGCAATGCCTCCAGTGAATGACCCTGTGCTGCCTGTGCAAAGCCTCCACAGAATGCCCCTGTGTTGCCCCTGCAAAGCCTCGGCTGGATTCCCCTGTGTTGCCTCTGCATTGCCTCCACTGGAAGCCCCTGTGTTACCCCTGCAATGCCTCCACTTGGTGCCCCTGTTTTGGCCCAGAAATGCCTGTACTGGATGCCCTTGTGTTGTCTCTGCAAAGCCTCCACTGGATGCCCCTGTGTTGTCCCTACAATGCCTCCTCTGGATGCCACTGTGTTGCCCGTGCAAAGCCTCCAACGGATGCCCCTGTGTATCCGCTGCAAAGCCTCCACTGGATGCCCCTGTGTTGCCCCTGCAAAACCTCCGCTGGATGCCCCTGTGTTGGCCCTGGAATGCCTCCACTCAATGCCCCTGTATTTCCCCTGCAAAGCCTCCACTGGTTGCCCCTCTGTTGGCCCCGCATAGCCTCCCATTGATGCCCCTGTGTTGCCTCTGCAAATCCTCCAATGGATGCCCCTATGGTGGCCCCGCAATGCCTCCACTGGATGCATGTGGGTTACACCTGCAATGCCTCCACTGGATGCCCATGTGTAGGCCCTGCAATGCATCCACTGGTTACCCCTGTGTTGCCCCTGCAAAGCCTCCACTGGATGCCCCTGTTTTGGGCCAGAAACGCCTGTACTTGAGGCCCCTTTATTGCCCCTGCAAAGCCTCCACTGGATGCCCCTGTGTTGTCCCTGCAATGCCTCCTCTGGATGCACCTGTGTTGACCCTGAAAAGCCTCCACGGGATGCCACTGTGTTGCCCGTGCAAAACCTCCAATGGATGTCCCTGTGTATTCGCTGCAAAGCTTCCACTGGAGGCCCCTGTGTTGCGCCTGCAATGCCTCTGCTCGATGCCCCTTTGTTGGCCCTGCAAAGCCTCCACTGGATGCCCCTGTGTGGCCCATGCAAAGCCTCCACTGGGTGCCCCTGTTTTGACCCTGCAATGCCTCCACTGTATAACCCTGTTTTGCCTATGCAATGTCTCCACTGGATGACCATATGTTGGCCCTGCCAAGCCTCCACTGGATGCCCCTCTGTTGGCCCCGCAAAGCCTCCCCTGGATGGTCCTGTGTTGCCCCTGCAAAGCCTCCAGTGGATGCCCCTGTGTATCCCTAGCATGCCTCCACTGGGTGCCCCTGTGTTGCTCCTGCAAAGCCTCCACTGGACACCCCTGATTTGCCCCTGCAAAGCCTCCACTGGACGCCCCTCTGTTGCCCCTGCAAATCCTCCACTGTGTGACCCTGCATTGTCCCTGCATTGCCTCCACTGGATGTTGGTCTGCTGGCCCTGCATAACTTCCACTGGATGCCCCTGTGTTGGCCCTGCAATTCCTCCACTGGATTACCCTGTGTTTGCCCTGCAAAGCATCTGCTGGATGCCCCTGTGTTGCCCCTGCAAAGCCTCCACTGGATGCCCCTGTGTTGGCCCTTCAATGCCTCCACTGAATGACTCTGTGTTGCCTCTGCAATGCCTCCACTGGATACCTCTGTGTTGTCCCTGTAATCCCTCCACTGGATGCCCCTGTATTGCCCCTTCAAATCCTCCGCTGGATGCCCCTCTCTTGGTCCTGCAATGTTTCCACTGGATGCCCCTGGGTTACCCCTGCAATGCCTCCACTGGACGACCATGTGTTGGCCCTGCAAAGCCTCCACTGGAGGCCCCTGTGTTGGCCCTGCAAAGCCTCCGCTGGATGCCCCTTTGTTGCCCCTGCAAAGCCTCCACAGGATGACCCTGTGTTAACCGTGCAATGCCTCCACTGGATGCCCCTGTGTTGCCCTGCAATGCATCCACTTTATGACCCTGTGTTACCCCTGCAAAGCCTCCAGTGGATGCCCCTCTGTTGCCCCTGCAAAGCCTCCGCTGGATTCCCCTGTGTTGGCCCTGCAAAGCCTCCCCTGAATTCCCCTCTGTTGGCCCTGCAAAGCCTCCACAGGATGC
>JAVSCE010012942.1:0-59234 GCA_032199065.1 Smutsia gigantea
ATGATGACAAACAATTGCCACGTATGGGACTAAACTTCCTGGTCCTTGCATGATGCTCAGTATAGTAGACTCTCAGTAAATCTTCGTTGACAGAATGAACATTCCTGGCACTAACATGGGGATGTGCTGCAAGGTGTGGCTGGGGACTTCTTCCAGGGAAAGTGGGCACTTCCCTGGGGAAGCACGCCGTTCAGACTTTTCATCCAAAGCTTAAACCCGAAGGTAACCAAGACTACATCTTCACTCTCATCCTATCTTACAGTGGGGTGGCGGAGGATAAGGAATCTAGATGCTGTTATTTATTCTCCAGGTGATCATCCCTGACCTTTAAAGACACAAGGTAGCATAATATGTAAGAGTGTAGGCCATAAATCCACTACCCAAGTACAAATCCTGACTCTACTATTTACTAACTGTAGCACTGAGCAAGTCACTTAACCTCTCTGTGCCCTGGTTTCTTCATCTATAAAATGGGGATAACAACAGTAATTCCACACAGAGTTGTGAGAATAAAATAACCTTCTCCACATAACGTGTTCAGAGCACAGCTCTCTCAGCAAGTGCTTGCTGGTCATTGTTTAGTGGCTACCCAGAATGACCTGCCGGGAATGGGTGGTCTCCTCTGTTAGCTTAATTCCCCTGAGACCTTAACCTTGCTGCCACCACCACTTGCATAGGAATCGCCTTTTCCTGATGCCTTGTTCTGTCACATGGTCCTTACCCACCTCTGCAGGCTCATCTCTTGCTTCCCAGGGCCCAGTTGCCCCAGACCATTTGCAATTAGTTAAATGCCATTGCTCTCTGACAACTCAGGCCTTCGCCTCTATCATTGCCTCTGTCTGGCATGCCCCTCCCTTGATTGCTAGGCAAATTTGTATTTATTCTCTTTAGCTCAAAGCAGTCACCACTTGGCTGAAGCATATTTCCCACCTCCAGGCAGATTGAATCATTGCATCTTCTGAACCCCTGTGGCCTGTTGTATCTGTCAATGTGCTTCAGATCACTCTGTGTTAAAATTACTTACGAGTCTCTCTCTGCCACAGACGGCATGTTCAATGAAGGCAGGAGCTGTGTCTTATTTATTCTGTGCTCCTCAGCATCTAGCCAGGGTCTGGTACAAGTAGACGTCAAGAGAGAGGTTGAATGATGGTGTGAAAGGGCAGATGGATAGTAGATGTTGGCTTTATGCAACCGTCTTAGGTTGTAGGGTATGTGGCTGCCCCAAGGGCGGGGTGTGTCAGCACAGGGCACAGTACGTCAGTTGCCTGGCTGCTTACTAAGCAGTCAATGATTTGGCTAATGAAGGTAGAGATAATGATAATAAAATGGTACCCGAGGCTGATGCAGAGCCACAGCCAGTCTCCTGCTTCCTAGTGAGTCATCCCTGGCTGGGCCCGAGGACAGGGATCATGGCTGAGAGGGTAGCTGGTCAGTAAGCAGTGGCTGCGTTGGCTCCAGACAGCCTTCTGGCCATGACTCACCTCAGCCTGTGCTCTGGTGAGAGCCAGCCACCACAGTCACACAGGCCTGAGTTCAAATCCCAGCACAGTGGGTCAGTCAGACCTTAAGTACCCTGCCTGGACCTGTTTCTTCCCCTGCCCTCTCTGGTTGATGAGATGCAGGTCCCACTCCTAACACGTTGGTGATGGAGATACAGTCCCCCAACTTTGGAAAGCTGGTAGTCTAATAGAGAAAACATTAGTGCCCTTAGTACATTGTAGTACTATCTTTTTCTCCTTAGAATTGCTAGATTTGTCTTTATGTTTCTTGCAGAAGGCTTACAACTCAAGAGATACAGGGAGTAACTCAAGAGATATAGATCAGAAACTGACGTGTAGCTCCCCAACAATTTAGAAGGGTAGGAAAGAAATTTGTAAAGGAGCAAGGATGATGGAAACATTAGGCAAGCTGAGGGAAAAGGCTGGGATATCCAGTGGAGACGAGTGCTTGCTAATAGCTGTGGAGGGGAGGGGTGAGAGGCAGGAAGACTCAGCCTGAGGGTTCGGGGCAGTAGTGAAGGGTCATAAAAACTAGAATCACCCCAAATCCCTGAATCCACTGGATTGGGTTCCTATGGGGAGATAAAGCATCTGCTCTTGAAAGAGTTGCTTCATGAGTCTGCCAGTCTACCATCATGAGATAAGGTGGTATGTGCCAAAGTGCTGGGAAGGGCAGGGATGGAGAGGTGTCTGGGGACTTGAGGTCTGGTTCTGGGGGTTCTAGTGGGGAATGAGGGGGTGGAGGGATGTAGGACTTGTTCTGGGCATTAAAGGATGCTTCGGTTTGGGAATTTGGTCAGGTCCTGACTGGGTGGAATTGTTGAACAGGTCATGGCCTGTCTGAGAGGAGGATGGATATTGGGGTCACTTGGGGAGAGGGGATGATTGGTAGATTGAGACCCCAAATGCCTGGCAGAGCATTTGCAGGCTGTGGGGAGACCCTGAAGATGTGCGGACATGATCTGCTTACTTTGGGGGCCACTTTTACTGTGCAGAAGAAGGAGAACATGACCCAGCATGATGGTATTGTATGCTCCAGCCCTGGGCACAGGGGTGCTTGTGTGAATACCTGGCTTGGGTGCATGTCTGTCATGTGAATATGTTTGGGTCTACTGCATGTCACTGAGTGACTTTGTCCAGGCTGTGCATATCTGTGCTGTGTGTGTGTGGGGGGTCTGTTTTATGGGTCTGTATAGGCGTGTCTGAGTTGAATGTCTTTGTGTGTGTGTGTGTGTGCATGTATGTGTGTGTGAGAGAGAGAGAGAGAGAGAGATCTGTAGGTCTGAGTTGTGTGTGTCTTTGTTGTGGAGGCTGAGCTATGCGTTTCTGTTTCATTCTGGGTGTCTGAGCGGCGAGTGGGTAATTGGCTAAGGGACAGGGGTTGCCCCTGCTGCTGGCACTGGCTGCCCATGATGGGTACATGGCTAGTTCAGCTGTGGTCCCTATCCTGGGGGCCTTAGGGACAGGTCTGAATGATGACTCCTAGATTGTTGTCCCTGAGTGAATGACCTCTTGGGCAATAATTAACTTAGCCCCTGTGAGGAGAATCCCAAACTGGGGTGGTGAAGGGGGTGGGGACTGGTCAGGGCAGGCCTTACTGCTGGAGAAAGGAGGAGGCCTGAAAGGGGGTCCTATAGGCATATGTGTTGTTATCACTCCCTCCTGCCCACCCTGCAGGTCAGTCACCCTGACCTGGGTGATACTCAAAATATTTGACCAACAGTGAGGCACAGCCATGGACCAATCAGAACAGCCACGGGTCATGCACTGAATGGAGCAAACCTGGAAGCCGTTGTGATACTGAGCATTGCCTTTCTAGTTGCTGGATGATGGGAATGGGTTCCCAGAGAAGCGGGCAGTGGGAAGGAGCCCAGGGGCTCCAGGGCGGTGGCTGTGAACCAACCATCATGGAAGTGTTTCAGATTTTAACAGCAGGTATGGCAGCTAGCTAAACTTCAGCCTTTCTTGGCTTCCAAGCAGGTGCCAGGCCAGCCCTGGGTGCCCTTGACCCTCCCATTGGGAGAATAACAGACCAGCCTCTTCTGCAGGAATACAGGCTTCAGGAA
Organism: Smutsia gigantea; assembly: GCA_032199065.1. NCBI lineage: Eukaryota > Metazoa > Chordata > Mammalia > Pholidota > Manidae > Smutsia > Smutsia gigantea. The sequence goes on from JAVSCE010012942.1 coordinate 3,566, forward strand.
TGGGGGAAGTGAATGATCCCACACTACAGAAATTCGGGTGACCTTGTCTGTTTTAGTTTGGGAATGGGCTTCTTTCGTATTCCTTATTGGCTGTGATCCGACTCTCACGGAATTAAGAGGGAGCCGGTAGGGAGCAGAAGCTGAGGGGAGGAAGGATCAGTGGGGGTTGGGGGTCAAGGAGGACACTCCTTCTTCCCAAAGACAAAGGCAAAGAGGTGAGGGGGTACTGAACTGATCCTATCCTCTGGATTTAGACCCGTACAAAATAAATCTCATCCCAGAAATGAAATTGTTGTCCCACTCTGAAAAATTAATATCCCAGTTCCCTGAGGCCTGGCTTATGCACTCCTTATGGTGCCTTCCTCTTGGGCTCCCTCTGATAGGGCAGGGTGGACCCTGGAGGTGGGACAGTCCCTCCCACATGCACGAACTGCAGTGTCAAGCTCCAAGGATGTTGCACCTTTTATTACAAAAGCCAATAACTTAAAGTCAGTTTTGTACAAAGTCAGTAGTACTCTTGGCCCAGTAAGTAGTCTGAGCTTCCATCCCCATTCTGGGAAGGGGCAGGAGTGTTGGCCCAGAGACTCCCGGGACCACGTAGGGCCGGCCAGACAGTTGGAGCATGGTGCCCAAGCCAAGGAAGGCCACCGGGATGTGGCTGAGTGAGGGGCCCTGTAGTCCACCTGGCCGGGCCAGGCCAGCTTGCTCAGGGGAGTCAAGTGCTGTCTGTACAGGTCTGTCCACTCTGGGAGCATTGGGTCACCCCTGAGGACTGCCAGGCCAAATCAGTGCTGCCAATCTCTGCCCAGCCTGCACCTGATCTCTGCCTGGGCTGGAGCAGGTTGGCTCAGCAAAAGCATGTCCTCAAGGAGGCCAGCGATGTCAACGTCTCCAACAATAGGGCGAAAGAAGAGGTCCCCAAGCAAGCGGGATGGAATGGACGTGAGGGTGGAGGCTGTGAGGAAAACTCGGGCCAAGCGGCCTTGGCCTGCCGGGTACCAGGGCTCCAGTACCTCACACAGCGCTTGATGAGCCTCCTGCTGCAGGTGCCAGATGTGGAAGGAGGCGTGGAGGCCGGGCATGTCTGCGGACAGAGAGGGTGAAGAGGGCTGGTGAGTATCCCACGGCCAGGTGCCCCAGGGCAATACGGGCCCAAGACCTGAGGCCACTGGGTTGGCCTTTGAGGCCCTTTTGCTACCTTCAACATTTATTTATTTATCATTTTGTTCATCCACCCACTGATGGAGAGTCAGTACAGAGTAATGGTTAAGAGCCAGGCTGCAGGCTGCCTGGGTTTGAATCCCACACTGTCACTTATTAGCTGTCTGACTTAAGGCAAGCTACTCAAGCTCTGTGCCTCAATGTCCTCATAGGTAAAATGGGGATAGTAATAGTAGCTATCTCCTGGGCTTGTTATAGGTTTAAATGAGGCTAGATTATGTAACACCCTTAGAATTGGGCCTAACATATGGTAAGTGTAATCCGAGAATTACCTACTATTATTATAATCAATTACTATAATTTATGCATTCTGTGAGGGCCTTTTAGTGAGGAATTCTCATCTCAGATGCTCTCCAGATTACCAAGAACACTATCTCCATCTGTTGCTCCCCTAGATGAATGTCACAAAGACTCTTCTCTCTCCTTGTCACACCCCCCTTCATTTTCATTCTTCTCTGTGCAGCCTTCCTGAGCCCAACAGAGTTGGCGCAGCTCCCTTCACCCACCCTCCCCTCCCCTACTCCTGGGGGCCTTCCTTGAGAGTTGGGGCAAGTTCTCAGGCAGAGTGGCAAGGGTCAGTCTCTGGACTGAATAGACCTGAGTTCCCATCCATGCTGTGCCCCTACCTAGCTGTATGACCTTAAGCAGGTCACTCAGCCTCTCTGAGCCTCTTTTGTGAGATAACTGTTTGGTGGTAATGAGGATCCCAGAGATGATGGATGTCAAGCTCCTAGAAGCTGCCTTCCCTGGCTGGGCTCTGTCCCCGTCCAGCCTTGGCCCTCACCCAGGAGTGTGTGGGAGCTCACCAGGGTTGAAGAGGATGGTCCCTTTTAGGTAGGCATATTCCTTGGGGCCCAGCTCCAGGCTCCAGAAGGACTCCAGGCAGCACTGAAGCCATTGCACAGCAGCCAGCGAGGGCTGGGGCCAGTCTGGCAGCTGATCTCTGCCTGCACTGCTAGGCTCCTCCAGCAAGATCTTCTTGAGTATGCTGGAAGCTGGGGCCTCGGCCACCTCGAAGGTCACAGTGTCTTGGGCCAACCCAAGCAGGAAGAGGGGGCCCCAGCAGCCCCTCAGCAGCAGCCGCTGATCTTGGGGGAGAAGCTGGCAGAAGGATGGCAGGTTCCTGAGAAAGATCACTGTCTTGGCCAGAACGTTCAAAGCCTCCTGGCAGGTGCGATGGGGGGCACGCAGCTGAACAGGTCGGTGCTGCCTGCACAGGCAGCGGCTACGGGATGGAGGCACGGAGGGCCTGGCCCTGAGGCTGGGGCTCAGAAGTGCATACAGAATAGCTGGGCGGCCTGCAGTACCCTGGCACGGGCAGGTCCCTGGCAGGCTGGAGCTCATGGTTGAGGACCAGCTATGCCTTCCTGCCAGCTCTTCCGCCCTCTGCTCTGCACTGTGGGTGCTATATATCCTCAGTGGGGGGAAGAGGGGAAGGGCCTGACAACCTTGACTCCAGAAGTCATGTTCATTGAAAAAAAAAGGAACATACACTGACCCTGGCAAAACTGGCGCAGAATGGAGGGGGAGGGGGCCTTGGGAGCTCCACGTGGCCCTGATATTGCTTCAGTCAATGAAGTGGCTGGTGCAGGGCACAGGGCCACCTGCCCGCTGGCCCGGCTGCCCCTTATCGGATGACTCAAGTGGATAAACAGGGTCATTAACCCAGGCTGTACCAGGGCACCAAGGCCTCAGGTGCACAATCAGCAGGTGGCCATGGCAGGTGTCCCTATTGGTGCCTGCAGACTTTCATTAAGCTAGGGAGCCAGCCCCAGAGCTGGACAAACCTTGAACACGAAGCCCAGCCTGGAAGTGCCTTATCACTGGCTTGTTTGCCTAACCTTGGGGCCCTGTGCCTGCTGTCGGTAAGGAACAGGCTGTGGGGAAGGGAGCGAGGACTCTGGGGGGCTGGGAGGACTTTGCCCCTTGTGCAGTCTAGGAGGCCCCTTTCCTCTCACTCCAGTTCTGGGGCCCCTGCAGAAATAAGGTCCTTAGAACTCTCTCGCCCCAGCCTGGATTCCTGGAGATTCTGAAAGGCCATGTCTGCTGAGAAGCCCTTACAGAATAATAAGGAAATACGACTGCTGTTTATTGGGCACCTACTGTGTGCCTGGCACTTTCTACTCCAGTACTCAGGGCTTTCCTGTGAGGCAAGATTCTTACTTTTTGACGCTCAGAGAGGTGAATTGACTTGCCCATGGTCACACCACTGAGAGACAGAGCCCAGATCTGTCTGACTCCAAAGTCCTTGCTTGTTTCTTTAGACCCACTGGCCCAACTGTGCAGCCAGAGCTGTGTGGCCTGACTTTCCCACAGCTGATGGTTATTTGGGCCCCCACTCTGTGGCTGCCTGTTCTGCAGTTGTTGCTCACTTATGGTCTGGGCAGAAATGTTGCTCTGCTGCCAGCCACACAGCAACTATGGCCTGGGTACCTGTCTCAGATGGTGGGGCGTGGGTGTGAGAGCGGGTAGAATGGTCCTCACTGTGTCATGACCGTGGACCTTGGCAAATGCAGCTTGGAAAGCCACCTGCTAGCACACTATTGGGCAGCCATCACCATCCCTGGCACCTGCTTTTGGCTCTATCGCTTTCTATTTGTGCGACCTTGGGCTGATCCCCAAATCTCTGTGGGCCTCAAGAGCTTCAACTGGGACAATAACACCTACCTGTGGGGCTGCTGTGGGGACAAAGTGAGGTCCTGGATGTCAAATTCCAAGCAGTTTCTGGAACACAGTAGGAGGACTTTGCTCCCCCTTCCCTCTGCCTAAGGAACTAAGCCCAGGCAGACAAATAGGCAGGCATGAACTTTCATTTGATGGTGAATAATCATATTCCTCACCTCGGTAAAGTTCCTTTCATGTCCTTTTATATCACAGAACCCTTACTGTGTCCCGTTAAGGAGACTCTGGAGTCAAACTGCCTGGGTCCAAATCCTGCTTCATCACTTACCTGAGTGACATTGGACAAGTCATTTTATATTTGTGCCTCAGTTTCTCCATCTTTAAAAGGGTACAAGAAAGGCCAATAGTGGATATTGGTTTTATGGGGCCTGAAGAACATACGTTTTGGAGGGCTCTCCTTAAGAACAGAAAATCAGGTTGAAAGTGAATATTTAAAATGAGAAAACAAATCACTACCAATTACAAACTAAGATGTCTGACAGAAAACATAAAAGTCACAAACCCAGGAGAACAAAAAATACTTCTATTAATCAACTGCCTGAAAGTACGTGCCTACACATTTTAGCTGCACACTCTTTGCTTCTGTATGTCCTGACATTTATTTTGAAACCCTCACAAACACAGAAAGATTGCAAGAACAATACAGGGAACCTTTTTTGTTTTGTTTTTTACCATCAACCATTTAAGAGTAAATTGGCAACCTGATGTCTCATAACTCTCAAATACGTTAGTGTGTAATTCTGATATATATACAAGGACATTCAACATGATCTCGGTGTAACCATCAAAGCAGACATTAACACTGACCATCTACTGCTTACTCTAAGACCCCTTTCAATTTCACCAAACGTACCAGTGAACTCACTATAGTGAAAGGACACAGTCCAGTCTCACACTGCAGCTCTTTGTCAGGTCTTTTCAGCCTCTGTCAGTCAGGAAAAGTCCCTCAGTTTTTCTTTACCTTTCACAATCTTGACCCTTTTGAAGAGCTGCAATGATTTTGTAGCAAGTTTGTCATTTTGGGTTTGTCTGAGGCTTCCTTGTGATTAGATTCGTTATGTATCTTTAACAGGAATATTGCAGAAGGTACGTTGGGTTCTTCTTGATACACCCTAACAGGTAGCACACATTTCCATTTGTCCCATGGTCCACTTGGGTAGCTTGATTAAGGTGATGTCTGCCAGGCTTCTCCACTATGGTTGCTCTTTCACCCTTTGTAATGCATCAGTATTTTGTGAGGAAGCATTCTGAAACTATGGAAATACCCTTCCTTATACTTTGAATGTATTATGTATGTATGTCTTTAGTTATGAACTCATGGTCTTCTATTTTATTCAGTGGCTTATAAACTGTTACTATCATTATTTATTTCGATGCTCTGATTGTCACAGATTTGGCCAATGGGAGCCTCTTTAAGCTGGAGTCTGCCCTTTTAACACACCTATCATTCTCTGAACATCCTTGGTTTTCTGGTATAAAAAGATAAGCTCTTTCCAAGCTCCTGGAATCAACCAGTACTCCAAGAAGCTCTGATTCAATTTTTAGTGGAGAACAGTGTTTAAAAACCATGATCTGGGCACTAGGATGGTAATTAGAAACCAAGACCTGCTCATTGCTATTGGGTATCACTGCTCCCAGGCCCTCCCAGAGCTAAGAAATATACACGCACACACAAGCGCACACACACCCCTTTACATTTATATTTATTTCTGTGTCTATTGATACATACTAAAAAACATGAGTTAGGACTATTGTCTGCAATTTTAACTCCCTATAATGGGGTTCATTCTGGCTGTTGCCCTTTCTATATCTGTACCTTCCCTCCCTGACACTGAGAAGTCTGACTTCCATTATTCTTAATTTATTTACTGACTGGATCAAGCCCGTTTCACAACCCATCTTCCATCCCCACTGCCGCCCCTGCCCTATGAGATGCGCTCCTCACCCCACTTGGGCTCTTGTACCTTGTGTCAGGCTGTCCCTCCCACTCAGGGACACCGTCTTCCCCTGCCTCCTCCTCCCCCTGCTGGGGTGCTGACTTCTGCTTTGGGCCCCAGTGGCTCCCTCTCTCTCTAGGACACGCTTCTATCTCGTTCTGCTCTACCTAATGGTTTTAGGACTGAAATTTTCAGGAAGAGGAGAAAATAGAGCTATCAATGAACTTTAAAAATAAATTTCTACAGTGAAAATGGAGAGATGATTCTGTCTTTCCTCCTGCATGGTTGATCAAAAAAAAAACGTTTTATTCTTGGTAGGCAGGATATGTAAACATGTCACATCACACACAGATGTATTTGCTGCTTGGAGTTCTGCTTACAAGTTTGTAGTAGGCATTTTTGATAAATTCTACCCTGTGTAATTCCTATCAAAAAAGACAAATGTGAATGGAGCCTTTATAATTGCATGTGTTTCATATTCCTTATAGAAGGAAGTTTCCTTTTTGAGTTGGTGTCAATATGAAATGACAATTTAGAGATGACTGAAAGAACTTCACAAACATTTGCTTCTTGCTCCACACATATCCTCATTTTTCCTTCACCACCCACATACTTCCAGGTGTCTTGGGAATCATTCATGTCACGAAGTAGGATAGAGTGGAAAGAAACAGTGTTCTTAACCAATTGTAGTCTTAAAATGTTATTTTTTCAAATTAAAAAGAATGTATATAGGCCCAAGTGCCCTTGTCCAAGTGCAAGGCCCTGAAGTTTGAGCTTCGTTAGCTTCACAGAAAATCCTCCTCTAACACTGCCATTCCTGGGTGTTTGTGGGGCTCACATAAGGTGTTTATGAGGACACAGAGTCCATGGCTCACAGCATGTGCTCCGTAAAGGGGGCAATCATTACTGTTGCTGTAACCTTCACTGCCTGCAGGGGAAGGTTGAAGAGGGGGAGACCCAGAGAAGGGAGAGACTCTTCTGTGGGGGTCATGGTAAAGCTGGGCTGGAAGCTGGGTCCCTTGGTTTTAAGGTTTTTGCAGTGTTAGGAACTGTTTTCTGAGTCCTGTGTGTGACCTGAAGGCCAGTGTCAGTCCTGGAGGCTCTGGAGGGTAAGGAAAGGCCTCAGCTGGGATCTCTACAGCCCAGAGCCTGACTGGGGCCATTCACTCAGACAGTGGGGAGACCTCTGTGGGGAGAGGGTCGATCAGCTGCCCCGCTGCCTGGGCCTTGCCCTCAGTTTGAAGGGAGAAACACAGGCCAACCCTTAGCAGTTTAAAGGGAAAGATATAGTCCTACCCTTGGGAACCCCAAATCTTATTGGGGTGACACAAGCCAGCCCCTAGAGACCCTAGTCAGAGAGGAGATAAGCCCTGCTCTTGGGAGCCTTCAGTGTGATAGTCAGCCCTAAGGAGTCCCCATTCTGATGAGGGAGAGAGAGCCCTGCTCTCAGCTTTAACAGGGAACCTGGGATGCCCACATCAGTGGTGGGCAGGGATGCTCAAATGGTGTGGTGGGGCTGAGTGGCTTGAATTGGAACTTTCCAGAGGAAAAGTTCATGACAACACTCTCCCTTCTGTGCGGCACTTTATGGTTTGCAAAATACTTTCACAATTATCTTGGTTAATCCTGATGTGACAGTGGGATGAAGGTGTTACTATCCAAGCAGGAGCAATCACCATCGTCATGCTAAGAATCATAGCAACTGACACTTCTTGAGCACCTATTGTGTGTCAGGCACTGGGCTGGGCGTGATCTATAAAGTTAAAGCACCCATAAGGTAACGCACGTGAAAATGCTTTGCGATCCTGTGGGTGTACCTGTTTGCTCTTGTGTACAGAGGCCTCAGACTAACTAAGGAGGCAGCTGGGAGATCCTGGGCTGCAGAGGGCCTGGGTTAGGGGTTTGAACAGGGAGTCGGAAAGCCAGCACGAGGTGACTTTGCATTCCCTGAATTTGTCATGCACCTTTCTGCCTTCAAGCTTTTGCCAATACTGTTCCCCTGCTTGGGATGCCTTTCCCTTACTCTGTCTGCTTGGTAAGCTCCTGGTCACCCTGCACGGTCTACTGCAAATGTTACTTCCCTAGCTCACGCTTCATGGCTTTCCCTCTTCACCTCTTGGGAAGAATAAATTGCTCCACCCCTGAGTTCCCAGGTCATATACTACCCCTAACAGAGCGCTGAGCACATAGTGCTGGAATCACCCCCTTATCTGTTTGTTCTTCATATGCAAATGTAAATGAGATCAGAGGTCACTAGGGAGGCTTTCTGGTCACCAAGAGGCCTTCCCAGAAACATTTATTGTCTTAGTGAATTCACCAGGGTCCACGATAAGGTCTTGGTTTCTCAGGAAGAGTCACATCAAACAAATGTCTGGGATCAGTTTATAAAATCAGAATGCCAGCTCAGGCAGGCAGAACTCTAGGGTGAAGTGTGTGGGCACTGGAGTCAGGCAGCATGGGTTTGAATCCTGGCTCTGCCCTTTCAGCTGTGTGACCTTGGGCACATGACTTCACTTCTTTGTCTGTTTTCTCCTTCCCCCAAATGGAGAAAATAACATAGGAGCATTATGTTAAGTCACAAAATGTTTACAAAGTGTTCAGTACAGTACTGGGCACTTAATACGTCAGTAAATTTTACCAATATTTATTGATAAGTTATGTAATGAGATTGAATAGTATCAGGGAAAGACCATTTATTCATTCCCAAGAGACTTATTGAAGTCATACCACATTTGAGGATCTGAGCAGAATGCCCCAAAGAATCTGACAGGTGCCATCTTTCACAGTTTATATTCCAGCCAGAGAAGGTGGATGTAGAACCAAAGTTTCTTAATTGTATGTTTCAACTGTACTCAGTAATTACAGAGGATGAGCACAGGCACTTTGAAGGCAAACATCATGGAGCTGGAGACTTAGTCTTTCTATCAGGTCCAACAAAGGCCTTACAGAGGAAGTGGCATTTGGGTTGGGACCTAATGGATGAAAAGGAGTTGGATGCTGAAGGTGTAGGAACTAGGACAGGGCATTTGAGGAAGTGAAAAAAGCCAGTGAGGAGGGAGCCTGGTGCATGAAGGGGACTGTGGGGCAAGATGAGGCTGAATGGTGGTCAGGGTCCTGATGGTGTTGCTCCTTGGAGGCCTTGGTTGGGAGTTTGAAATTTTTCCTGAATGCAATGGCAATCCACGAAGGGCTAATTTTTTTTTATAATTTACTTTGGTATCATTAATCTACAATTACATGTGCAATATTATGGTTATTAAACTACCGCCTTCATTAGGTCCCCCCCACCAAACCCATTACAGTCACTGTACATCAGCGTAGTGAGATGCTATAGAGTCACTATTTGTCTTCTCTGAGTTGTACAGCCCTCCCCATGCCCCCCAACATTACATCTGCTAATCGTGATGCCCCTTTTTCCCCTTATCCCTCCCCTCCCACCCATCTTCCCTAGTCCCTTTCCCTTTGGTAACTATTAGTCCATTCTTGGGTTCTGTGGGTCTGCTGCTGTTTTGTTCCTTCAGCTTTTTTCTTTGTTCTTATACTCCACAGATGAGTGAAATCATTTGATACTTGTCTTTTTTGGATTGGCTTATTTCACTGAGCATAATACCCTCTAGCTCCATCCATGTTGTTGCAAATGGTAGGATTTGTTTTCTTCTTATGGCTGAATAATATTCCATTGTGTATATGTACCACATCTTCTTTATCCATTCATCTACTGATGGACACTTAGGTTGCTTCCATTTCTTGGCTATTGTAAATAGTGCTGCTATAAACATAGGAGTGCATCTGTCTTTTTCAAACTGGGCTGCTGCATTCTTAGGGTAAATTCCTAGGAGTGGGATTCCTGGCTCAAATGGTATTTCTATTTCGAGTTTTTTGAGGAACCTCCATACTGCTTTCCACAATGGTTGAACTAATTTGCATTCCCACCAGCAGTGTAGGAGGGTTCCCTTTTCTCCACATCTTCGCCAACATTTGTTGTTGTTTGTGTTTTGGATGTTGGCCATCCTCACTGGTGTGAGGTGATATCTCATTGTGGTTTTAATCTGCATTTCTCTGATGATTAGCAGTGTGGAGCATCTTTTCATGTGCCTGTTGGCCATCTGAATTTCTTCTTTAGAGAAGTGTCTATTCATGTCCTCTGCCCATTTCTTAATTGGATTATTTGCTTTCTGTTTGTTAAGGTGCATGAATTCTTTATATATTTTGGATGTCAACCCCTTATCGGATATGTCATTTATGAATATATTCTCCCATACTGTAGGATGTCTTTTTGTTCTACTGATGGTGTCCTTTGCTGTACAGAAGATTTTCAGCTTGATATAGTCCCACTTGGTCATTTTTGCTTTTGTTTCCCTTGCCCGGGGAGATATGTTCATGAAGAAGTTGCTCCTGTTTATGTCCAAGAGATTTTTGCCTATGTTTTTTTCTAAGAGTTTTATGGTTTCATGACTTACATTCAGGTCTTTGATCCATTTTGAGTTTACTTTTGTGTATGGGGTTAGACAGTAGTACAGTTTCATTCTCTTACATGTAGCTGTCCAGTTTTTCCAACACCAGCTGCTGAAGAGGCTGTCATCTCCCCATTGTATATCCAAGGCTCCTTTATCAAATATTAATTGACTGTATATGTTTGGGTTACTGTTTGGATTTTCTATTCTGTTCCACTGGTCTGTGGGTCTGTTTTTGTGCCAATACCAAATTGTCTTGATTACTGTGGCTTTGTACTAGAGCTTGAAGTCAGGGAGCGTAACTACCCCTGTTTTATTCTTCCTTCTCAGGATTGCTTTGGCTATTTGGGGTCTTTTGTGGTTCCATATGAATTTTAGAATTATTTGTTCCAGTTCATTGAAGAAAGCTGTTGGTATTTTGATAGAGATTGCGCTGAATCTGTGGTAGTATAGCCATTTTGACAATATTTATTCTGTCTAGCCAAGAGCATGGGATGAATTTCCATTTGTTAGTGTCCTTTTTAATTTCTCTTAGGAGCGTCTTGTATTTTTCAGGGTATAGGTCTTTCACTTCCTTCATTAGGTTTATTCCTAGGTATTTTATTCTTTTTGATGCAGTTGTGAATGGAATTGTTTTCCTTATTTCTCTTTCTCTCAACTCATCGTTAGTGTATAGGAAAGCAACAGATTTCTGTGTGTTAATTTTGTATGCTGCCGCTTTGCTGAATTCAGATATTAGTTCTAGTAGTTTTGGAGTGGAGTCTTTAGGGTTTTTATGTACAATATCATGTCATCTGCAAATAGTGACAATTTGACTTCTTCTTTAGCAATCTGGATGCCTTGTATTTCTTTGTTTTGTCTGATTGCCGTGGCTAGGCCCTCCAGTACTATGTTGAATAACAGTGGAGTGGGCATCCCTGTCTTGTTCCCGATCTTAGATGAAAAGCTTTCAGCTTCTCACTGTTAAGTATGATGTTAGCTGTGGGTTTGTCATATATGGCCTTTATGATGTTGAAGTACTTGCCCTCTATATGCATTTTGTTGAGAGTTTTTATCATGAATGGATGCTGAATTTTGTCAAATGCTTTTTCAGCATCTATGGAGATCATCATGTGGTTTTTGTTCTTTTTGTTGATGTGGTGGATGATGTTGATGGATTTTCGAATGTTGTACCAACCTTGCATCCCTGGGATGAATCCCACTTGGTCATGGTGTATGATCCTCTTGATGTATTTTTGAATTCGGTTTGCTAATATTTTGTTGAGTATTTTTGCATCTACGTTTATCAGGGATATTGGTCTGTAATTTTCTTTTTTGGTGAGGTTTTTGCCAGGTTTTGGTATTAGAGTGATGCTGGCTTCATAGAATGAGTTTGGAAGTATTCCCTCCTCTTCTATATTTTTGAAAACTTTAAGGAGAATGGGTGTTATTTCTTCTCTATATGTCTGGTAGAATTCAGAGGTGAATCCATCAGGTCCGGGGTTTTGTTCTTGGGTAGTTTTTTGATTACCAATTCAATTTTGTTGCTGGTGATTGGTCTGTTTAGTTTTTCTGTTTCCTGCTTGGTCAGTCTTGGAAGGTTGTATTTTTCTAAGAAGTTGTCCATTTCTTCTACGTTTTCCAGCTTGTTGGCATATAGATTCTCATAATATTCTCTTATAATTCTTTGTATTTCTGTGGGGTCCGTTGTTATTTTTCCTTTCTCATTTCTGATTCTGTTTATGTGTGTAGATTCTCTTTTTCTCTTAATGAAGGTGGCTAGGGGTTTATCTATTTTGTTTATTTTTTCAAAGAACCAGCTCTTGGTTTCATTGATTTTTTCTATTGTTTTATTCTTCTCCATTTTATTTATTTCTTCTCTGATCTTTATTATCTCCCTCCTTCTGGTGACTTTGGGTCTCATTTGTTCTTCTTTTTCCAATTTCAGTAATTGTGTCTTTAGACTATTCATTTGGGAATGTTCTTCCTTCTTTAAATAGGCCTGGACTACAATATACTTTCCTCTTAGAACTGCCTTTGCTGTGTCCCACAGAAGTTGTGGCTTTGTGTTGTTGTTGTCATTAGTCTCCATATATTCTTTGATTTCTGTTTTAATTTGGTCATTGACCCGTTGATTATTTAGGAGAATGTTGTTAAGTCTCCATGTATTTGTGAGCCTTTTTGTTTTCTTTCTACAATTTATTTCTAGGTTTATACCTTTGTGATCTGAGAAGTTGGTTGGTAGAATTTCAATATTTTTGACTTTACTGAGGTTCTTTTTGTGGCCTAGTATGTGGTCTATTCTGGAAAATATTCCATGTGCACTTGAGAAGAATGTGTATCCTGTTGCTTTTGGGTGTAGTGTTCTGTAGATGTCTGTTAGGTCCATCTGTTCTAGTGTGTTGTTCAGTATGAAGCGCTAATTTTTTATTATTTTTTTATTAAGATATTATTGATATACACTCTTTTGAAGCTTTCACATGGAAAAACAATGTGGTCACTACATTTACCCATGTTATCAAGTCACCACCCATACCCCAATGTAGTCACTGTCCATCAGTGTAGTAAGATGGAAGGGCTAATTTTTTATTCAAGTGAGAAAGAAGACCTGGCTTATCCTGTAGGAGGATTGTGTTGGCTGCTGAGTGGAGGCTGGACTATAAAGGGGCAAGAAAGGAGGTACGGAGACTAGCAAGGAAGCTGTAGGAGTTGTGCAAGCAAAACATGCTGCTGGATTAGAATGTAGTACAGCACACAGCAAGGTGAGAATGGGGCAGAATCAGGATATATTTTGGAGGGAGAGCTCACGAGATTTACTAATGGGTTGAATGAGACTAGATTTTGGCTTGGGCAAAAAAAAAATGGATAAGTGGAGGTTTGCGCTTCAGCAGTCAGGGCTTTGGAGTGCCATTTACCACAAAGGGGCAGACTTTGGGAGGAATTAACTTATGTTTGTGTAGGAGTATTGATGTGGGCCATGTTAGGTTTTTTCAAACGGTAATTCTTGAATATAATAAAATATCAAGTCAGAGTTCAAATTTTAAATTGTCTCATAATGTCATGTATTAACTGTGGTAATACATACATAACACTAAATTTACCATTTTAACCATCATTAAGTGTACAGCTCAGTGGCATTAACTACATTCACATTGTTGTGCACTCATCACCAACATCTATCTCCAGAACTTCCATCTCCACAACTTCATCTTCCCAAAGCCATGCGTTTTGAAGTATTTGTTAATCATGCAAGTGGAGCTGTCCAGCAGGTAGGTAGATAGATGAACCAGAGCTCACAAATCTGGGCCAGAGATATCACGAGATCACCTAAGGAGAAAGTGCAGATAGAGCGGAAGAGGAGAGAGCAAAGGACAGACATCTACAAGTCTGGGTCAGACAGCACACTGAGATAGAAAGAAAGCCAGGTAAGTGTGATGACACAGCTCTATTGGTTTGCTAGCGCTGCCATAAAAAAATATCACAGACTGAGTGACTTAAACCACAGAAATCAATTTTGTCACAGCTCTGGGGGATGCAAGTCAAAGATCAAGGTGTTTGCTTTCTCCCAAAGGCCTCCTTCTGGCTTGCAGACAGCTGCCTCACACTTCCTCTGTGTGCACACTAATCCCTGGGGTTTCTTTCTCTTCTTGTAAGGACACTAATCATATTGGATTAGGGCCTTACTCCTGTGAATTAATGTAACCTAAATTATCTCTTTGAACGGCCCTATCTCCAGAAGAAGTTACACTGGAGGCTTCAACATATGAATTTGGGAGAACACAATTCACACATAACAGAAGCCTAAGGAAAAAAAAATATTTCTAGAAGGAAGAAGGGGCAAACTCTGTCAAACGCAGTCGAGAAGCTGAGTAAGATAAGAGTGGTTCATTGGCTTTGTCAACATGGAGGTCATTGAAACCTTGGTCAGAGTCTTGTAAGAAAAGACTAACTAATTAGAGTAAATTTAGGAGAGATGGAAGGTAAGTAAGTGAAGAAACAAGTACAGCAATGTTTTCAAGTTTTGTTGTGAAAAAGAACTGGAAATTAAGGTAGCAGGAGGAGAAAGTGGGGTCAAAGGATAGTTTAATAAAGTGTCATTAAAGCATGTTTGTAAATAGAAGAGAATTATCCAGAAGAAATTTTGTGATGCAGGAGATTGAAAAAAGGATACAACAAGGGTAGAATTCCTGAAAAGACTAAGGTAATGAAATTCCCGGCAGAAGTGGAGATGTTGACCTTAGATGACTAGGACCTGTCCCCCAAATTTGCAGGAATAAAAGTCAAATACAGCACCCATTACATCATTTGCAGGGCCTGCTGCAAAATATGGTGTCTCTTGTTCAAAACCTGTTAAGAATTTTAGGCCTGCAACAGCAAAGTATTAAACCAAGCACAGAGCCCTTCTAAGCCAGAGTCCCTCGAGAGTGCAAATTGCGTGTGCCCAGAAGCTGGTCCATGTAGAGAATGTGATGTTGAGGTAGGGAGGCTGACCTTTGGGCAAGCCCCTTCTCCTTTCTGGGTCCTCATTGCCTCATGGAAGGATTGGAAGAGATGACTAAGAACACTTCAGCTCCACCGTCCTACATGCTGGTGATGGGGGGGGGTGGTCACTCTCAAGACGGAGGAACAAAGTTTACCCCTTTTTAACTTCCAACTCCTTCAGATTTTAGTTCCGGGCTTTCTGGAAAGCTCTCAAGCATCTGGTGACCATAGCAACTCACGCCAAACTGGGGAACCCCTTGGCTCCGCCCACCGCTTCCATGGACGTGCTCGTTAATTGCGCGCGATCAATGGTCACAGGCCGGGAGGGAGGCGGGAAGAGACAATGAGAAGGCGGGCCTGGCGGCAGGGCTCGTGCGTATTTCCGGCTCCGCTGCGGAAGGCGAAGAACTGTTGGGCAGGAGGCGACCCGAAGGAGCGGGGCGAACGCGGGACACGAGTGCTGAGCTCGGATCTTGGAGCGTGGCTAGGGGCCGGCGCGATGGGTGGAGAGCAAGAGGAGGAACGGTTTGACGGCATGTTGCTGGCCATGGCGCAGCAGCACGAGGGCGGCGTGCAGGAGGTAACGGCCCGCGTGGCGCCGGCTCGGCCTGGTCCAGCGGTGTTCTAGCCCTCGGGTGGCCGTAGCCACCCATCCTCCCCCGCCCTCTGCCTTTGGAGGCCGAGATCCACCCTTGGGCGTCGCGGATTTCTGGGATCCCCCCACATTCTCACTGCGCCCTAGCTTCTGGTCTGGTCTTGGAGCCGCACATTTGCCCCCTTCGCTCCCTTCGTCTCAGTCCCGGGATCCCTTGGTGGTTCAGTAGTTCGGAGCGTAGCAACTTCGCCTCTAGAAAACTCGCAGAGCTTTGGGATCCCACCCCTTCTTAGTCTCACACATACTTCCGGCTCCGTTTCCCCTCTATGGCCGCTCCCAAGCACCCCTTAGGACGAACCATCCAGACTTCGGGATTTGCATCTACCAAAATTTGGAGTGAGCCGATCAGTGGAGGGGTGGGGGTGGGGGTGGCTCTTTAGCGCGTGGTCTTTTTAGGCCCTGAACGGGGAGTAAGAGGTCTGGGTTCACAATTGGTTTCCACCACCTACCAACTTGAGACCGTTCCGTGTTTCCAAGCTTCCGTTTCTTTGTCTTTGAGAAACAGCTACGAATCTGTATTTCTTGAATCTTTGTAGGAGAGTAGTGTCTTGAAGTAAAGTACAGGGAGGAATTCTCAATTACCAGGTTTTGTTCATTCAACAAGTAGTTGTTGAATGATTGATATGTGCCAGATACTCACTGGTCTGGGTCCTGGGGATTCGCGTGAGCAGAAACCTGCCCTTACCCCAAAACGTGGAAAGTTAGAGGTAGAAAAGCCTATCAAGATCAGTTCCAGAACTCTTTATTTTTATAGAAAAGGAAGAAACTTCCCCACAATCATCCGATAGGTTCCTGATCTAGGCAGGACCAGCCTCCTGAGGCCAAGTGTGCTTTGCACAGTTCATTGCTGATTCTCTATCTCATGGGCGACAAGTTTTCATTGAGCTTTCCATCCCCATTCTGTCACCCAAGTGCCTGTGGTAACCAAGGACTTGTAAGCCCTTTGAGATGGGAAGAGAGTTGCTAATGTGCAAGTGTGAAAAGGTTCCTGTCCCCATCCCCCTAAACTGTTGACACAAAACTGGATTTGGGAGTGAGTTCATTTTTTAGTAAATTAAAAAAGTGTCTAGAAGTAGGACTTGAAATCATTAAGTTCTAGCATCATATTTTGATTTATTTGTTTGTTTATTTTTCTAGCATATTTAGAACCATTCTTTTGGGTAAATAAAAGTGCTTATATTTACCTTGGTCACCACTAGATCTTTTTATTCAGCAAGAATTTTACTAAGTATATATAGCTCTGGTGCCAGGCATTGGGGATATAGACAGAATAAGCCATAGTTTATGGTACCTACTTGTGAGGAGTTCACTTTCTGGTAGGAGGTCTCTAGCTCTCAGCCAGACACTGCTAAGGCCCTCACTTCTATTTATCTCATTTGATCTTTACAAGGTCAATAGCTATTTCTATTTTACAGAGTTAGGATTAACTTCTCAGGTTCACAGCTAATATATACTGTCCTGATACTCAAACCCATGCTCTTAACTACTTGACTCCACTGGTACACCGGCCGGAGTTCATTAACTTCACCTTCTTTGAAGTGACTTCATTTGCTCCCTTCCTGGTTCTGCCCAGTAACTCAGCCAGTGCCACCCTGGATGGGCTTTTTACTACCTAGAGAGGATGACAGGGTCCAGGCATTTAAAGTCCTAGATGCAGAGAAGTATTCCATATCCCTAGGCTGCTTCTAAGGCCTCAGGGAGGGAGAAACACACATACACATACACATGAGAAATGAAAAACCTGCCTTACATTCCAGTCTGGACAAGGCTAGGTTAGGCTTTTCGGCAGATGTGACTAAGGTAGAGCCTGCTGGGAGGATGTCTTCTCAGTTGGGAGGCTAAGGGGTGAAACAGCCAAGTCCCAGGTTCCCACCCAGACCAAGGAAGTTGATTTTTGTGCAGCTGAGGTGCTCCAATATGGTATTTCCACAGCTTCAGTCTTCTGTCTTTCAGCTTGTGAACACTTTCTTCAGCTTCCTTCGACGTAAAACAGACTTTTTTGTTGGAGGAGAAGAGGGGATGGCAGAGAAGGTGAGTGTTGGGGGCCTCTGTCCCCTGAGCAGCTCTGATTCTTCAGAAGAAAAGCAACCCTGATCTTCCTTTGTAGGCAGTAATAACATTCAGCAGAGGTAAACCATGAAGGGCAAAGGGTTAGGGAAGGGAAGCAAGCTGTCATTTATCAAAGGCCCTCCCCATGCTAGTGCTTCATTTCTTGTGATCCTTTAGCAGTTCAGGGGGCAGGTGTTACTATCCCCATTTTACAAATGAGGAATTTAGCCTCAGGGGTGTTTAGCATTTTGTCCAAAGTCTTGAGCTGTGTTGTGAGAGAGCTGGTGTTGGAACCAGAATCTATTGTAAAACTATCTTCTTCCCCTCACACCAGGCTTCTTGGTTCCTTTTCCACTGAAGAGGTTTTTTCTAATTACCTAGCTGGGAAATGAGAGTGGGCAAATGTTAGAAACTGAGTTTAGAAGACAGAAACATAGAAAAACTCAAAGCCAACCTGCCCGTCTTCCCAGATGCGGTGACCCACAGTTTGAGGATTTGGGAATTGCATTTTGTGGGATGGTTTCTGAGACCTTAAAATTCCTTCTGAGTTCTTACGTTGTAATTATATCTTTGAAGATTGGTAAATCATGAAGAATGTCAGCTCACTGAACTATGATTTTTATAACCTTGGTATTTTCTTTCACTTAAACTTAGGAAATAGAGTAACAAGGAGACATTTTGCACACCACTTGTTAACAGCTTCAGGGTTCTAACAAGCTGGAATGCTCTATGATGCATCTTGTTGATCTGAAGCTCTTCTGTCATGGACACATTGGCTTGGGAGGAGTTGATTTCCCACCAATTCTCTGGTTCTTTGAATCGTCACATATGTAAAGTGAAAAGCAGGTGGACCCACTGACCTGTAGTACCCCTTCTGGCTCTAATACTCTTTCTGTATTAGCACCAGCACCTCCTGATTTTCTGTGGGCCAGGCTGCTTTATAATAGAAGTAATCATTACTTCATTCAAACAATATTTATTGAACAGTTGACACTTTGTGTGCCAGGCAAACCCTTTGGGATTACAGAGGTGAATACTTTGTTTTCATGGATTTCACAGTATAGCATCTCTGCCCCTTCAAAAAAAGGGCAACAAAGAAGCGGTGGGTATTAGAGCAGAATCTCTCAGAGCAGAAAATGGACTAATCTAGGTAGGGGGCTCAAGGAAGACTTGATGAGGGAGTGGGAGTTGAGGTATGAAGGATGAATGAGAGCTGGACGAAGGGGGAGAGATGAATGATTCTAAGCAGTGCTGTAGAAGTAACGGGGAGAGATGGTAGCTGCCACGTGGTGCATGTCTGCTGCTCCCTTCTTAGACCCTTTCGTGCTCCTTGGCTCTTAGTTCCCTTAGAGTCAGCTCTTTCCGAGGAGGTTGGTCACCCTCAGGCAGGCAGAAACTTGTCCAGCCTTACCACCTGGTCTTCACTTGTAACACAGTAACGCCTTTGTGTTGAGCACCTACTGTGTGCAGGGCCACCAGATAACATTATTTCCAAGTGCGTCCATTAGGAGCTTGGAGTCTAGAGCTAGGCAGACATGAGTGAATCCTGGTCTCCCCCAATTCTCTGCTTGACAACTATGTGGTGTTGGGTGAATCACTTCTCTCCTAATCCTTACCTCACAGGGCTGTTGTGAGGATACAAAAAGGTAGTATGGATGAAGTGCTGGCATTGGAGAATCTAAGTTCACAGTCCCTTCTTCGAACTTCTTGGGGCCAGCTGTCTTGGGATTTAGAATTCATTGGATTTTAGGATGCAATGTGGTGTATTTACTGTGCATTACATACAATACCCTAGTCCAGGGGTCAGTAGCAGCATCGTGTAATGAAACATTAATATTTCTGTAGAGAAATGTCTATGAGTAGTCATACCAACTGCAAGATATGAAGACTAAATATATTCATGCCATAAATGTATGAAAAGTACAAAAATATGTTCAGTTTTTATACCTTTTGGAGCTAGGAAGTATGGATAAGGGAATGTGGGTTTGAGTAAAGCCATAAAAATCAAATCAGAATATTACTGACATAGGAAGAGACAAATGGACCAGTGGAGCAGAACAGAAAACCCAGAAGTGACTATTTTATCTGTAAAAAACAGTCAGTCCCAGCCATTTTACTCAGTGTAAAAATAAATTGCAGGTCAAGAAGAGTCTTAAAAGGAAAGCTAGGAAGCTGTGTATAGTCTTGTGTGGAGGCCTTGCAAGATTAAAAAGCTGAAAGCTATGAAAGAGAAAGTAACAGTTTTTGCCTCTTCAAACATTGCGAACTTGTGTATAGCAAGAGACGTAATGATGTGTAAAGTCAATTGAAAAACAGTAAATTTGGAAAAATGCATTGCAGAGGACAGATAAAATTTAATAGCTAATTTAATATGCAGAAGCTCTTGTAAATTGACAAGAAAAGGATAAGCAGGAAAATGGGCAATTCCCAGACAAGCAAAGCCAAAAAACTAAAAGATGTGCAAATCACTAGTAATCAAGGAAATGTAGGAAAAAGAATCAGTGAAATGCCTTTTTTCTGGGCAGGGGGGGTGGTCAAACTGACAAAAATGTAAAAACAATATTAAAGGGATGTGGGGGAAAAGGTACTCTGGACATTGTGGATAAAAGTGAATTATTGTAGCTCTTTAAAAACTTTTTACTAGAAAAGATGCTCAACATTGCTAATCATTAGAGAAGTGCAAATCAAAGCCACAGTGAGCTATCACCTCATACCCATTAGGATGGCTTCGGTCAAATAAAGCCCAGAAAAGCCGTGTGTTGAGAGTGTGGATTTAGAACCCTATGCGTTGTCGGTGGGAATGTAAAATGGTGCAGGTGCTGTGGAAAACAGCATGGCGCTTCCTCAGAAGTTAAAAATAGAACTAACACTTCTGGATATGTAACCAAAAGAATTGAAGGCAGGGTCTTGAGAGATTTGTATACCCAAATTCATAGCAGCACTATTTACAATAGCCAAAAGGTAAGGGCAATGCAAGCATCCACTGAGGGATGAATAAACAAAATGTGCCTACAGTGGGATAGTATTCAGCCATTTAAGGGAAGATAGCTCACAAAAGAGCACATATCAAATGATTCCATTTACATGAAGTCCTAGAACAAGAGCATGTCATCTCCCCCTCATATGTGTTGGGCGCCCCCCGGGTTCAGGACCTTATGCCTTTGGATTTGGCTTAAATCTCTCAGCGTCTTTCCTGGCAAGGCTGATGAAACCATTCTTTCCTCCTGGTCACCTAGCCTAGGTCAGGGAAAGCCTGTGTTTAGGTATGCCCATTAGGGTCTCTCTGTTGGAACTGGTCCAGCCCTCCACTCTGCTCGGCTGTAGTTCCCAAAGATGTGTCCAGCAGCAGAAGCTTGCCTCTGTGACAGCCTGCCAATTGGCACCTCTGAGACACCCCCAGGGGTCTCTGCCTGGGACTGTCTGGGTGCAGCTGGTGGGAGGAGAGGTCAGAGGCTGCTGTGATTGGCCTTGAGTTTGCCCGGTGGTTCAGCTCTGCCCTCACTTGACTTCAGGAGCTAGGAAGGAATGGGACGAATGGGGTGTAACATGATTCACTGGAGCTGGGCGAGGGGAGGGCCCTGTTCTCGCCTCCCCTTGGCAACTGGTTGGCAAATGGCTTGAGTTCAAGGTTTTCTCGATTAGGAGCTTGGGACCAAGGCCCTGCGGTGGAATAGTTTCTGCTGGTGTAATTGACTTGATTTTCTGTTGACAGCAGAATAGTCTTCAGGTGGCTCATTTCTCTCATATGCCCCATGTGTTAATCCATTTGCTTTGGGAGCACTTTGGGTGCCCTTTAACCTTGTAGAATATGGAGCTACTGCACTGTGGCATGAGGGAGGCAGTCGGGGATCCCAGGAGGAACTGGCATCAAATGAATGAGAAGCCATGGGGCATTTGGCAGAACCCTAGGGAGCAAATGGGTGACTTTGGAAACCCTGAGCCTCACGTGGGCTCCTCAGCTCTTGCACACCCCTTCCTCCTGCTCTGTCTCAGAGATTCCCAAAAGATGGATGTTTTGACAACTGATCACATGGTGGGTGCCCTGTGAGGCCTCCTCCAGGTGTGTGGGTCAACATGGAGTTGGGTTTCCTAAGTTGGGTATGTTCCTGGAGCTGCTGGAGGTGAAGAAATGAACTCAAGAGGCACGAGCTAGTCTGGAGGAGGAGGAGGAGTTTGCCAGGTGACCTGAGAGTCAGGACAAGGACATTCTAGGCAAAGAACAGCTGATGCAATTCTCTTATAAATCATAAAATAGAAGCACAGATTGCAGACTTGAGGGTCACACAGGTAGGAGGAGACCAGGAACTCAAATATAGGTGTGACTCTTCAGGTGTGCATGAGATTTGGCCAGGAGTGCTTCTTAAAAATACAGATTGCTGGGCCACATTTCCAGAATTTCTGATTCAGTAGGTCTGTAGTGGGGCTTAAGGTTTAGCATTTCTAACAAATTCTGGGTGATGCTGATGGGGTGGGGCAGGGAAATCATACTTTGAGCGCTACTGGTATAAACAGTGAGGTGGGGCCATCTCCTGTTGGATTTTTATAGCAAAAAAAGGTACTTTTCTCCACTCTCCACCAGCTGACACTGGGTTAGCCACAGCTGTGCAAAGCTGGTGGGAGGCCAACACTTTCTTTGTGGCAAGGACTATACCAGACTCCTGCTGAATGTCTCATTCAGTCCTCCTGACATCTGAGGTGAAACTGGGGCTTAAAAGTTGTCATAGTCATTCACTTGTCCAAGGCCACACAGCCAGATGGTGACGGGTAGCCATGGTGTTGGGGTAGTTCCTGGGCAGCAGGGAGGGTTGGAAACATCCTGCGGAGATGTGGTAGGCAAGAAACACTTTGGAATTGATAGTGTGCAGCTGAGGGGAGGAAAAGGCTAGCCTCTTTCCTCAAGAAAGCTCTCTGGCTTCCTGCTGAAGTGATGGTCCTGTGTGTGGTGCTAAGTGCTCTCTCTTACAGATCAGGCAGAGGAGCAGGACAGTGTGGGCCTGAGAGCTCAGGAAAGGCTTTTGAGAGTAGCAGAGGCTGAAGTTCCACTTCTGACAGCTGTTCTTTGTAGTGAAGGACTTTGAGAGAACTTACCCTTTGGTCTACACAAAAGCCCTGTGAAGTAGTTTCATCATCACCAGTGAGGCACCTGAAGCTCTTACAGGTTGTGATTTACCAAAGAATAGAATGGCTAGTGTATGACAAAGCCCCAACCAGAGCTCAGGTTGTTCCAGTTTCAGTGCTCATTCCCTCAGTCACTAGACTGTGCCTTTTTAAAGTAGCCACTGTTTGTTGAGCCAGGTACTATACAGGTAATCTCATTATAGCTGAGACAGGTGTGCATTATCCTCATTTTACAGGTGAGAAAACTGAGGCTCGGAGTGCAGTGCTTTGCCCAGGCACCCAGAGATAGAGATGAGACTGGACTCCAGGCCTGGGACACTGTCCCCTGTCCTGATGCCTCATCCCCTCTTCCTTCCCCAGCTCATTACGCAGACTTTCAACCACCACAACCAGCTGGCACAGAAGGCCCGGCAGGAGAAGAGAGCTCGGCAGGAGACTGAGCGGCGGGAGAAGGCAGAGCGGGCAGCCAGGCTAGCAAAGGAGGCCAAGTCAGAGACCTCTGGGCCCCAGATCAAGGAGCTGACTGATGAGGAGGCAGAGAGGCTGCAACTGGAGCTTGACCGGGTAAGAGTGGGCATTCCTCCCCTGCCTCCCAGTCCTCATTGGGACTGGAAGCGGGGACCCTCTTGCTAACTGCTGTGCCCTTTACTACAGAAAAAGGATGCAGGAAATAATGAGGCCCAGCTCAAGAATGGCAGCCTAGGCTCACCAGGGAAGCAGGTGAGTTGGGCTGGAGGTGCTCAGGACTAGCCAGGGGCTGGGAATTTCTGGAGACTCCAGCCTTTCCTTTTCTCTGGAATACCCCCCACCCCCAAGCTTCTGGGATCATCCCTGTACCTCAGGATCCCACTCAGAAATTGGACCAAAGCATCTAGGTTTAAAAAACTAAAACCCACTGGCCTTAAGCCTTGGCGGGAATGCTCAGGAGCCAGAGAGCGCAGTGCCTGTTACAGGTACCGTTTGGGTGGGCTGGGATCTGTGGGCCCAACCTGGCCCTTTGTGGTGGCCTACTGTGATGTATCTGGGGATGTGCCCCTCAGGGCCCTTCCCACTGACTCAAGTCTGGCTTCCCAAACAATCCTTGGGGTATTCATTTGGCTTTCCAGAGGTTCTGGTCGGACACTAGGTATCTCAACCCTGTGGACACAGGAAAAGGGAGTCGATCATTTGGCAGCCTGGTTTTATTTTTGAATAACCCTGCCTATTGCCAACTCATGACTTTGTTTTGTGCTGGGCTTTCTTCCCAAGTCCCTTGGCTTGGACCTCAGCTGCGTCCATCTGACTGTCATTGTCACCCAGCCAAGTCCTTGGTCTCATGGTATGCTGCTCCTCTCAGGCGGAGGTCAGAGTCAGGTTTTACCTCTGGCTCCCAGTGGGCCATGGAGTGGGCAGGGACGAGGTCTGTTTTGTCCTGTGGCTGTATACCCAGTGCCAGCTGTGGTCCTGCCCTAGTGGGGTTCAGTCTGTGTCTGTCACATAAGTAGCTGAGCACCCTGACTGTGAGCAGGAGGCTGAGGAAGACGAGGAGGAGGAGGACGAGAAGGACAAAGGGAAACTGAAGCCGAACCTTGGCAACGGCGCAGACCTGGCCAGTTACCGCTGGACCCAGACGCTGTCAGAGCTAGACGTGAGTGGCAGGGGCTGAGGTGGAGGTTAGGGAGCCAGCTTGGGCTTCTCCTGACTTCCCCTGCCCCATGCAGCTGGCAGTGCCCTTCCATGTGAACTTCCGGCTGAAGGGGAAGGATGTGGTGGTGGACATCCAGCGGCGGCATCTCCGGGTGGGGCTCAAGGGGCAGCTGGCAATCATTGATGGGGAACTCTACAATGAGGTGAAGGTGGAAGAGAGCTCGTGGCTCATTGAAGATGGCAAGGTGGTGACAGTGCATCTGGAGAAGGTGCGAGAGACCCAGAGGAAGCGGGGAGAGTGTCTGCCTAATTCACTCGGGGACTATGTTGGGGGCCTGGTGGACATACCTTATTTAATCCCCACAACAGGACTTTGAAAGTAGCTCTGTTTCACTGTAAAGTCAAGAAAAGGGCAGCTCAGAGATTTGCCAAGGCTCTTATCCCAAGGAAGGGATGGAGTCAGGATCAAAACGGGTACCAAAGCCTCTTCCTTTCTATTAGATTTGTACATGTATTTGGTGTCCAGTGACGGACCATAAGGTCAATACCAATTCAATTCAGTGAATACCTGAATACCTACTGTGTGCCAGACTGTTCTAAGTTCTGGAGAGAGAACAGTGAATAATACATAGAAAACTCTGTGCCCTCAGGAAGCCTGTGGTCTCCCCCCATTCCTTCAGAGGGAAGTGGGACACAAATACCAGTAAATAAATGTGGTCCCTGTAAGGTGCCAAGGGTCCAAGGAGAGCTTCCCATGGCAGAGAGGGCCTGTCCAGCCTCCTTGGTCGGCTGTAGCTGCCCCTCGCCCCTCCAGGCCCTTTCACTTGCTGCTTCTCCCAGTTGGATGTCCTCTGCTTTTTAGTCCGGCCCCCTAAGACCCAGTCCTGGTGTGACTTCTGTCCCTCCGCCCTGGATGACTGTCTCCCTTTGTATTTTATTCATTCCCTTTTTACACTGAGTTGTAACTGTCTCCCCAGCCACCAGGGAGGGCAGAGGTTTCGTCCACCTGCACCCTAGGTCCCAGCACAGGCCTTTGTGGGTCCCAGGTGTAGGATGAGGGAGAGAGTGGTTCTGGAATGGTTGGGGGTGGTTCCCAGGCCACAGCGAAGCCACCCCTATCCTCTGTGGGTCTTCTCTTCCTCACAGATCAACAAGATGGAGTGGTGGAGCCGCTTGGTTTCCAGTGACCCTGAGATCAACACCAAGAAGATCAATCCTGAGAACTCCAAGGTGAGCCCTGACCAGTTGGGGGGCTTTAGCTGGGAGGTGAGGGCGTAGGTGCCTCAGAGCCTCACCCATCTCTGTTACTGCCCCAGCTGTCAGACCTGGACAGTGAGACCCGCAGCATGGTGGAGAAGATGATGTATGACCAGAGACAGAAGTCCATGGGGCTGCCCACCTCGGACGAACAGAAGAAACAGGAGATTCTGAAGAAGTGAGCAATTCAGAGATGGGGGTTTAGGGGAGGTGGGTGTCAGGGAGCTTGGACCTCGGTGACAGCAGGTGGTCACTAAGCAGGACATAGGACCTGCCCTGCCCCTTCCAGGATGAGCCAGCCAAGTTTATGGCTTTATAGCCTTGGCCTAATCACTTGCTGAGGTCATTTTGAGGGCAAGGCCACCTGAGGGTAGTAAGGAGTGACATGTGCAGTCATTGCCACCAACAGGACAGCAGTGCCGGCACTGGCCCCTCAGCTTCCAATCTGAGGGACTCAATGAGCCTCAGAGACTCGGGGGCCCACCTCTTCCCAGCCCGGCTCCAGGTTACCCAGGGTCCTGAAGATACCAGACCAACATGGCGAGCTGGGAAAAAGGGATTAACTTTTGGGGGAAGAGGGATGGTCTGTTTGACTTTCCTACTTTCCCTCCCCCAGGTTCATGGATCAGCATCCAGAAATGGATTTTTCCAAGGCCAAATTCAACTAGCCTCTGTGTTTGCTTCCCTAAACACTTGGGGTTGAGCCTTCAGCCATCCACCATCCTTTCCTACCCTTTCCTGGAACTTGGGGGCCTCGGGGCAGGGGCAGGCATGGGACTGGCCCAGGCACCCGGGTCCCAGGGCATCCTGGGAGAAAGGCTGGGGCCTTGTCCTCCCCAGTTGACCTGCTGTTACACATTAAAACTGTTTACCCAAATACATGTGTATTTTGTTCCCTCTGGCTGTTTCCTGGGGGATAGGCCTCTTATGGCTGCTGCTGGTAGCTGGGGGCTTGGCTTCTAATCCAGATTTTGCTGGGTGACCTAGGACAAGTCCTTGCCCCTCTCTGGGGCTTAATTTCTCATTACCTAAAGGGAGGCTTAAAACAAGGCTTTTAGTCTGTGTATGTTTCTGAGCAAAGGTGAATTTTTCTGGCTAGGGGACCTGTCAGTCAGTCTCAAAGGGGCCCATGACTCAGCAAAGTTGAAGACCAGCTAGACTTGTTCATTTTCATCTCTGAGACAGCTTCCCACTGCAGTGGGCCTGTCTTCCAGCCCTGGATCAAGTGTTTCTAAAACAACATACTTCTTTCCCAGGGGCAGAGAGCAGTAAAGGCTGGGGGAACTGTCCAGGCCTCAGATGGGCTCTGTATGGTACAGAGACCTGGACTGGGCCTCTGCAGGTTTAAGGACCTCCCTCAGTCAGCTGCTGAGGCAGAGCCAAGGCTGGAGCAGTGCCTGCTTCTGTGCAAATCCAGCTCCAGAGCTGAGTCCCAGCCCTCTGGCCTGGGTGCAGGTCACTGAGTACAGGGGCTGCAGGGGTTAGGGTTACAGCAAAAATATCTAGGTTCACAGCTGAAAAGGACAGACTCCCCTGTGAGTAGTTGAGTAGGTCCCTTCTGACCCAGCTAGGCTCCCATGTCCAAATAAGGGGATCCTGCAACTGTCTCCACCAGGTCAGCTTGCCCGCTTGGGGGCAAAATTTCAAGAGGCCAGCTTCCAGGTCCGGACCTAGAGATCCGCCGAGTTCCTTGCCTTCTGTGGGCCCCAGCTCCCCCTCTGAAAGAAGAGTGATCCCATTTCAGGGTTGGTAAAGCCACGGAGATACCAGGGAACCACAGTACTCTGCCAGCAACAGGGAGCGGGGAGCAGCAGGTCTGAGGCTGGGTGGAGCTGACCCACGTTTAGGGGTTTGGGGGAACTGCAAGGGCGGCCAGAAGCAGGCCAGCCTGCCAGCCGGAGACCGAAACACTGGGGTGGATGCATGCAGGCCCACTTAAACGGCCCCCTTGCCACTGGCAGCCCTTCCACAGGTGCTGACGTTGCCCCTGGCCTCTATCTCCTGGAACAGCGAACCTGAGGGGTGTCCTTGCTCCTGTTTTAGCCTTCAGACTGACCCCACAACACTGAGCAAGGCTGCACATGCTATCCTTTCTCTTGCTCCAGGCAGCAGTCAGGCAAATGGGACAAGGACAGTACCACAGCTGCGATGGCAGGTAGATGTCTATTACCTTTGTACTTGCAACTAAGGTCATGATAGCATATCAGTATCAGCGAAGAGCCAAACTTCTCAACAGGACATAACGTGGAATGGACACTGCCCACAGAATTCCAC
The DNA here is from genome assembly GCA_032199065.1 of Smutsia gigantea. Classification (NCBI taxonomy): domain Eukaryota; kingdom Metazoa; phylum Chordata; class Mammalia; order Pholidota; family Manidae; genus Smutsia; species Smutsia gigantea. The sequence goes on from JAVSCE010012942.1 coordinate 31,300, forward strand.
ACACAGACCCTGCCTGGCCCAATCCAGTCTATTTAAGACAAACTGCTTTTAGCTGTCATTCCCCATTCCCTGTCCTGGGAGGGGGACGTTCGCGTGATTCATTATGGAGCTTATGTTACGGGATAGATTGGGGATTCAACCTCAGAAGGTAATGCCTGTCTTTGCTTTCCATGACCTAGGCCGGCCACCTAAAGATCGGGCAGGAAGGAACAGACCCGGCAGAAGTCAGCCCGGTTAGGGATCCGGGAGGATGTGGGCACCATAGCCCAGTGAAATGCACATGGTCCAGGAACCAGTCAGCAAAGCAAAAGGAGTCAAGAGGGGGCGCTGTTTCTGGTCTCATGGCCCAGCCTCCCCCAGAGGGGGTCCTGGTCCCCTCTTCATGCTGTAGGCTGTGCTTCTCTCAGAAGGCGTTGCAGCCCCTGGGCCTGGTGGAGGTTAGCAGTACACCTGGAGCAGGGGTGCCCCTGATGAGTCTGTGTCGGTGGCCTGGAAGGATGAGTCGTGGCTGGCTGGGTATCCTGAGGGGGGAGAGAGAAAGAAACAGAGGCTCAGTGAGGGGAAGCTTACCCTGGTCCCACGGGCAGGGAGAGAACTGCTAGGGAGCAGCAGAGTGGGACTTCAGCCTGGGTCAGTCTGATCCTGGCTGGGTGACCCACTCACCTTCTTGATCTAAGTCCAGCCTTGCTGTCTGTAAAAGGCTAATGAGCTTGCTCCAAGGGTCTTGTGGAGGCCAAGAAGACAGCAGTAGACATTACCCAGCATGCCTTTCCAGCACTGGTGGATGGCCTCCTGCCCTCCACTGTCCTCCCCAGTAACCTGGGCATCTGCCCCTGCTGGTTCAGGGGCAGCCCCCTAAGTCTTTCCAGCTGATACCTTTAAGCCAGCTGGCAGGATTGGGATGGGGTCTATGGCTACTCAGGCTTGTCTGTCCCTTTCTGATTCCATCCTTGCCCACCCCAAAAGGAAGATAGGAGAGGGTCATGTGGGGCCCAGGGTGGTCCCTTTTCCTCCCTCCACATGCCTCATCAGGTCAGGACCAAACCTGGGGCTCCGTAAGGCCTCAGCTTCCTGGCGATGGCATCTGCAGTTGTCTCCTGGGAGATCTGCACTGTGAGGTCTAGGGAGGGAAAACGAGGGAGCAGTGTCATTATTACATCCTTGCACTCCTGCTCCCCACTTCTGCCCCAGCCCAGTGAGGGAGAGATCACTCCTCTGGGCTGGGCTAGAGATGTTTAAAACAAAGACAGACAACGTGCGCGTGCGTGCATGCGTGTGTATGTGTGTGCACAAACGGGTGCACACAGTGGTGGGATAGGCAGGGGTTTTGGTTAGCCCACAACAGGTCAGAGGCACAAACTCATATGGGTTCCTGGGTTCTGTTAACAAGGCTACGCCTGGAAGCTACTATAGCAGTTGACAGAAGGAGCCTGTTCAGGGATGCAGAGGACTTAAGAAAAAGGAGGAAGGCAGGAGGACAACTGGCTGAGGAATGGACCCACGATGGCAGAAGACCCCAGTGCAGCCCTCCTTTGGCCAGAACTTCCTCCACTCTGCCCTCAGCCCTGTGGCGCCCCACCTACCTTCCTGGCTGAGCCCTGAGCCCACCATGGTCTCATGGCCACTGTCAGGGGCAGCAGCAGTCACAGCAGCCCGGGTTGAGCGCCCCTCTGAGGTCTGCGGGCGAGCGCGGCTCTTTCGGGTACTGATGCGAATGATTCCGCGTACCAGGCGGCCCTCAGCATCCTGCTCATCCAGGTGGTAGTCCTGGGTGATGCTGCTGATAAGGTCCGAGATCTTACTGGTCTTCTCCAGGAACACAGTGTCTGATGTGCACTTGGCTAGCTCGTCGATCTGGTGTACACTGAACAGCTCTGTTAGCTTCTTGAAGATGAGCACATCGATCTCTCGGCTCGACATGGAGCCACTGCCTATCTCAGGAAGGTCCAGGTCTGACTCATGGAAGGAGTAGTATTCCTCGGAGCCACGGGGGCTGCTGGCAAGGGTGCTCGGAAGGCTATGCCGTGTGGGTGGGGGCTCAGCCAGTGGCTCCTTGAAGCAGGAGTCCGCATCAGGGGCTGGGGAGGTGGTGCTGCGGTAGGGATATACAGGGATGCCTTTGAGCTTGACATCAGGGTAGCTGAAGCTGCTACCCATGGTTGACTTGAGCCGCTGGCCATCCCGCCGGCTGGGAGGGGCACGGTCAGGGCTTGGGGGTACTCCGTTGTGCTCCTTGGCCCAGTTGCCTTCGGCAGTCCCTTCAGGGGAGTCCCCAGTGGACAAGCAGGGACTACAGCCCTGAACACAGGCTCCACAGCGCTGGAGGCAATCCCGGCAGCGGCGGAAGCAGAAGGCAGCTCGACACCAGTCCCATACCCAGGGTCGCCAGAGCAGGCAGCAGACTGGGGGTTCAGCAGCAGGCTCGGCAGAGCCAGAGATGAAGGTGAGGCTCTCGGGCCCATGGTGGCCAGGATCCTTAGGGTCTGCCCTGCGGGTGCGACGGCTTGGTGGGGGCTGGGATGGCTCATCATATGTCTCCAGGCACAGCTCTGTTGGCCGCTCCCAGGGTCCCAAGCGTGGGGGCCCAGATGATGGGCGGGGGTGTCCAGGGCGGGGCATGACTCACTGCATGGTCTGCTGCTGCCAGGCACCTGTAGGGGGAAGCCAGGAAGGAGTCAGGACACAGGTCAGGGGCAAGCTTCTGCGCTGGCCCTGAGGAGCTTCAGACTTCTGGTTTCTGAGAAGCTGTGAGGTGGACAGGCTCAGGTATGCCCACAGATCCTCAGCTACTGTCCCTCCCTCCCGCCCCAAAGAGGAAGTGATCTCTGTGGTCTAACCTACATGTCAAAATCTCCTGGGATGTCACACATGTTGGGATGGCTACTATGAAAAAAAACAGGAAATGACAAGCATTGGAGAGGACATGAAGTTGGAACCCTTGTGCACTGCTGGTGGGAATGCAGAATGGTGCAGGTGTTGTGGAAAACAGTATGACAATTCCTCAAAAAATTAAACACAGAATTACCATATGACCCAGCAATCCCACTTTTTTGTATATACCCAAAAGGACTGCAAACAGGGACTCAAACAGATACTTATACACCAGTATACACAGCAGCATTGTTCACAATGAACAAAAGGTGGAAGCACCCCAAATGTGCACTGACAGGTGAATGAATAAAGAAAACATGGTATATACATGCAATGGAATATTATTCAGACCTGAAAAGGAATGAAATCCCAATACATGGCTACAACACAGATGAGCCTTGGGACATTAAGTGAAATAAGCCTGACACAAAAGGACAGATACTGTCTGGTCCTACCTAAATGAAGTATCTAGAATAGTCAAATTCATAGAGATGGAAAGTAGAATGGTGGCTGCCAGGGGCTGGGAGCAAGGGTGAAGGGGGAGTAAGGGTTTAATGGGTAGAGTTCCACTTTGGGGAGATGAAGAAGTTCTGGAAATGGATGGTGGTGATGGTTACACAGTGTGAATGTGTTCAATGCCACAGGACTGTATGGTTAAAATGGTTTAAAAAATGTAAAATGGTGAATTTTATGTTAAGTATATTTTACCACATAAAAAGAAAAAGCTCCTGGAATCTCACTTTCTGAGGAATGGTCTTCCTCAGTTTCTTCCCTCTGTTGGGAAGCCTCCCCAACACAGAGCCTCTGAGGCTGTTCAACAAATTCCTTTCTTTGTGACTTGCTGCAGAACCTGATCATTACCACCTTCCCTAAGTCCCCTCTGCCTTCAAATCAGACATGGGAACATAACAGGTCCCTTGTCAGTACTTCAGTTTCCGAGCCACATTTAACACCAAGCACTGTTTTGCTTCCTCTGATTAGACAAGAAGCCAAGAAACAAAATGCATCTTCTTTCCCTTTTTGACTTGGTTGCTAGCAAGTTCAGAGCATAGACTCCATTCATTCCATAACCATTGAGTCTAGCCCCGTGTTAGGCACTGCAGAACCAAAGATGAATGAACTACAGACCCTGTTCTTGCAATTCATACATGGTTTTGTAGAGAAAACATATGCTTAAAAGCTCATAAAATGGAACATGGGATATATGAGGCACTATGGGAGTAAATAACTGCCTGAGGGAGTCAGGGAATACAATGTAGTGATATATTTGGGAGGGTCCTTGATCACATATAGAGGCTGCCAGGCAATTACTACCCTTAACCTGGATTTTCTGAGGCACTGATCCCTTATCATTTTATCCTGGATTTAATGGCACTGGGGTTCCCAGGACTGGTGATGTGTGAAGAACTGGGGATGGAGCACCAGGATATCTGTGCTCTAGCACCAGTTCTGGCTCTAACAGGCAATGTGCTGTGGGCCAATCAATGCCACCTCCCTAAACAAGGCCACATTCATCTCTCAACCAGATACTTTCAAAGCCCCCATTCTGGCCCTCCATTCTCTTCACTTGCCGCAGCCAGGGAGAACTTAAAACAAAACAATTCCCCCCATGCACAAATCTGGAGAAACCTGGCAGCGAGAACTTAAAAAACAAAACAAAACAAAACAAAAACTCCCCACAAATCTGGAGGAACCTGGCAGGTACCACTTTAATAAAATGATCAAAGATAGCCTCACCAATAATAAGATGGACTGACATTATGTGCCTCCTGATACTATGCACTACGAAAGATACAACATCACTCACAAAGCATTACTGCCAAAAATACATAACCTGGATTTAATCAGGAGGAAACATCAGACAAGCCCAAGTTAAGGGACATGACAATGAAATGCAATGTGTGACCCTGGACTGGATCCTAGTTCAAAAGGAAAAATTAGAAATTGGATAATGTAAATAAAGGGTGAAATTTAAAAACAGACTGTTTATTATTTGATAGCATTATGTTGGTGATAAATTTCCTGAATTTGATTACTATGGTTATATAAGATAATGTTCTTATTCTTAGGATATATACACTGAAGCTTTAGAGGTAAAGAGCATTATGTTGCCAACCTAACCTCAAAAGCTTCTCAAAACACCAGAAGGTGTATGTATGTAGAAAGAGAAAGGGAGGATGGGAGGGAATGTGAGCCATGGTGAACAGGCTGAGGAGGATACAGGGGTTCCTCAACTATTCCTGCAATGCCTCAATCGACTCCCTGGCCCCACTCTCACAAATTCTTCTCCAAGGACCCTCCAGAACCCCAAGTCAGATGGAGGGCCTTCCCCACAGCCTTCTGCTGGGCTCTGTCAGCTGGGTCAGCCTTGAACCCACTGTTTGACGATAGTCTATATGATCCTGAGGGGCAGGGACTGTGTCTGATTCCTTTCTGCCTCCATGTCTGGAACAGGGCTGGGCACAGTAAGTGCTTCAGAGCACTGACACAGTCTGTGTGGCCTCAGGATAGAACCAGGACCATTCTGTAGAAAGAAAAAGGACTCAGGCTCTATGCTGACCAGAAGAGGGGGAGCATTGGTCTAGGGGAAGGGGACATGAAATTCCCTCTCCAAAGGTGTGCAAACTGAAATTGTAATAGGTGACTTAAAACACCCTCACAACCCAGAGAGGCAAGTGGTTAAAATCCTTTGCCTAAAGGCGTGAGCAGGGCGGCAGAAATCTTCTCCCAAAACTATATATATCTATGAAAATACAGCAAATACAACTATTCCTAAAAGAGAGACCAGAATACACAGGAAAGTGCACAGCATGCAGCTACACCCAAGAGGACACAGCACCCCAAGAGGCGGAGCTATAAAGGGCCCTGCAGAGCAGCGCGGCCACGGCTACAGAATAGTGGAGCAACAGCGCCACCTACAGCATCCCCACAGAATCTGCTCCCGGTGAGCTTTTTTTTTTTTGGTGTTTGTTTTTTCTTTTCTTTCTTTTTTTTCTTTCTTTCTTTATTTCTTTTTTCTTTTTAAACTCTTAAACAGCCCAGCTGACATACGTGGCAACTACTAGCGACCACTTCTATAGCCATGAAAAGACAGAGAAATATGGTCCAGACTAAGATCAACCAGACAACCACAGAGAGGGAGCCTGAAGGGATGGAAAGGCACAGTCTTCCTGAAAAAGAATTCAGAATAAAAGTCATAACCATGCTGATGGATCTACAGAGAAATGTGCAAGAACTGAGGGAGGAAGTGAGGGAAGCGAGGAAAGACAATGCAGAAATCAGACAAGCGATCGACGGGCTTAACAGCAGACTGGATGAGATGCAAGAGACTGTTAATGGAATAGAAATCAGAGAACAGGAATACAGAGAAGCTGAGGCAGAGAGAGATAAAAGGATTTCTAGGAATGAAAGAATATTAAGAGAACTGTGTGACCAATCCAAACGGAACAATATTCGCATTTTAGGAGTACCAGAGAAGAAGAGAGAGAAAAAGGGATAGAAAGTGTCTTTGAAGAAATAATTGCTGAAAACTTTCCCACATTGGGGAAGGAAATAGTCTCGCAGTCCACAGAAGCCCACAAATCTCCCAACACAAGGGACCCAAGGAAGACAACACCAAGACACATAATAATTAAGATGGCAAAGATCAAAGATAAAGACAGAGTATTAAAGGCAGCCGGAGAGAGAAAAAAGATCACCTACAAAGGAAAACCCATTAGACTATCATCAGACTTCTCAACAGAAACCTTACAGACCAGAAGAGAATGGCATGATGTATTTAACGTAATGACACAGAAGGGCCTCGAACCAAGAATACTGTATCCAGCATGATTACCATTTAAATATGATGGAGGGATTAAACAATTTCAAGACAAACGAAAGTTGAGAGAGTTTGCCTCTGATAAGCCACCACTACAGGATATGTTAAACGGACTGCTCTAGAATGAAGCACCCCTAAGGCTAAAAAGATGTCACCAGAGAAAATAAAATCATAGCCAAGAAATCAGACCATCCAAATACTAACTAAAGGCAAAGAATAAAACACTTAGAATATAAAGAATGGAGGAGGAAGAATAAGAAGGGAGAGAAATAAAGAAACATCAGATGCTGTTTACAATAACTTAACAAGAAAGTTAAGTTAGATTGTTAGATAGTAAAGAAGCAACCCTTGAACCTTTGGTAACCACAAATCTAAAGCCAGCAATGGCAATAAGTACATATCTATCGATAATCACCCGAAATGTAAATGGACTGAATGCACCAATCAAAAGACACAGAGTAACAGAATGGATAAAAAAGCAAGCGCTGCTTAAAAGAGACTCACCTCAAACCCAAAGATACACACAGACTAAAAGTGAAGGGATGGAAAAAGATATTTCATGCAAACAACAAAGAGAAAAAAGCAGGTGTGGCAGTACTTGTATCAGAAAAAATAGACTTCAAAACGAAGAAAGTAGCAAGAGATAAAGAAGGACATTACATAATGATAAAGGGGTCAGTCCAACAAGAAGATATAACCATTATAAATATATATGCACCCAACACAGGAGCGCCAGCATATGTGAAACAAATACTAACAGAATTAAAGGAGGAAATAGACAGCAATACATTCATTTTAGGAGACTTCAACACACCACTCACTCTAAAGGACAGATCCACCAGACAGAGAATAAGTAAAGACACAGAGGCACTGAACAACACACTAGAACAGATGGACCTAACAGACATCTACAGAACTCTGCACCCAAAAGCAAAAGGATACACATTCTTCTCAAGTGCACATGGAACATTTTCCAGAATAGACCACATACTAGACCACAAAAAGAACCTCAGTGAATTCAAAAATATTGAAATCCTACTAACCAACTTCTCAGATCACAAAGGTACAAAACTAGAAATAAATTTTAGAAAGAAATCAAAAAGGCTCACAAGTACATGGAGACTTAACAACATTCTCCTAATTAATCAATGAGTTAACGACCAAATCAAAACAGAAATCAAAGAATATATGGAGACTAACGACAACAACAACACAAAGCCACAACTTCTGTGGAACGCAGCAAAGGCAGTTCTAAGAGGAAAGTATATTGCAATCCAGGCCTATTTAAAGAAGGAAGAACATTCCCAAATGAATAGTCTGAAGACACAATTACTGAAATTGGAAAAAGAAGAACAAATGAGGCCCAAAGTCACCAGAAGGAGGGACATAATAAAAATCAGAGAAGAAATAAATAAAATTGAGAAGAATAAAACAATAGAAAAAATCAATGAAACCAAGAGCTGGTTCTTTGAAAAAATAAACAAAATAGATAAACCCCTAGCCACATTCATTAAGAGAAAAAGAGAATCTACACACATAAACAGAATCAGAAATGAGAAAGGAAAAATAACAACGGACCCCACAGAAATACAAAGAATCATAAGAGAATATTATGAGAATCTATACGCTAACAAGCTGGAAAACAGAAGAAATGGACAACTTCTTAGAAAAATACAACCTTCCAAGACTGACCAAGCAAGAAACAGAAAAACTAAACAGACCAATCACCAGCAATGAAATTGAATCGGTAATCAAAAAACTACCCAAGAACAAACCCCCCGGACCTGATGGATTCACCTCTGAATTCTACCAGACATATAGAGAAGAAATAACACCCATTCTCCCTAAAGTTTTCCAAAAAATAGAAGAGGAGGGAATACTTCCAAACTCATTCTATGAAGCCAGCATCACTCTAATACCAAAATCGGGCAAAGATCTCACCAAAAGAGAAAATTACAGACCAATATCCCTGATGAACGTAGATGCAAAAATACTCAACAAAATATTAGCAAATCGAATTCAAAAATACATCAAGAGGATCATACACCATGACCAAGTGGGATTCATCCCAGGGATGCAAGGATGGTACAACATTCAAAAATCCATCAACATCATCCACCACATCAACAAAAAGAACAAAAACTACATGATCATTTCCATAGATGCTGAAAAAGCATTTGACAAAATTCAGTACCCATTCATGATTAAAACTCAACAAAATGGGTATAGAGGGCAAGTACCTCAACATCATAAAGGCCATATATGACAAACCCACAGCTAACAAACATCATACTTAAACAGCGAGAAGCTGAAAGCTTTTCATCTAAGATCGGGAACAAAACAGGGATGCCCACTCTCTCCACTGTTATTCAACATAGTACTGGAGGTCCTAGCCACGGCAATCAGACAAAACAAAGAAATACAAGGCATCCAGATTGCTAAAGAAGAAGTCAAATTGTCACTATTTGCAGACGACATGATACTGTACATAAAAAACCCTAAAGACTCCACTCCAAAACTACTAGAACTAATATCTGAATTCAGCAAAGTTGCAGGATACAAAATTAACACACAGAAATCTGTTGCTTTCCTATACACTAATGATGAACTAACAGAAAGAGAAATCAGAAAAACAATTCCATTCACAATTGCATCAAAAAGAATAAAATACCTAGGAATAAACCTAACGAAGGAAGTGAAAGACCTGTACTCTGAAAACTACAAGACACTCCTAAGAGAAATTAAAAAGGACACTAACAAATGGAAATGCATCCCATGCTCTTGGCTAGGAAGAATAAATATTGTCAAAATGGCTATACTACCTAAAGCAATCTACAGATTCAATGCAATCCCTATCAAACTACCAACAGCTTTCTTCAATGAACTGGAACAAATAATTCTAAAATTCATATGGAACCACAAAAGACCCCGAATAGCCAAAGCAATCCTGAGAAGGAGGAATAAAACAGGGGGAATTACACTCCCTGACTTCAAGCTCTAGTACAAAGCCACAGTAATCAAGACAATTTGGTATTGGCACAAAAACAGACCCACAGACCAGTGGAACAGAATAGAAAATCCAAACATTAACCCAAACATATACAGTCAATTAATATTTGATAAAAGTGCCTTGGATATACAATGGGGAGATGACAGCCTCTTCAGCAGCTGGTGTTGGAAAAACTGGACAGCTACATGTAAGAGAATGAAACTGGACTACTGTCTAGCCCCATACACAAAGGTAAACTCAAGGTGGATCAAAGACCTGAATGTAAGTCATGAAACCATAAAACTCTTAGAAAAAAACATAGGCAAAAATCTCTTGGACATAAACAGGAGCAACTTCTTCATGAACATATCTCCCCGGGCAAGGGAAACAAAAGCAAAAATGAACAAGTGGGACTATATCAGGCTGAAAATCTTCTGTACAGCAAAGGACACCATCAGTAGAACAAAAAGACATCCTACAGTATGGGAGAATATATTCATAAATGACGTATCTGATAAGGGGTTGACATCCAAAATATATAAAGAACTCACGCACCTTAACAAACAAAAAGCAAATAATCCAATTAAGAAATGGGCAGAGGACATGAATAGCACTTCTCTAAAGAAGAAATTCAGATGGCCAACAGGCACATGAGAAGATGCTCCACATTGCTAATCAGAGAAATGCAGATTAAAACCACAATGAGATATCACCTCACACCAGTGAGGATGGCCAACATCCAAAACACAATCAACAACAAATGTTGGCGAGGATGTGGAGAAAAGGGAACCCTCCTACACTGCTGGTGGGAATGCAAATTAGTTCAACCATTGTGGAAAGCAGTATGGAGGTTCCTCAAAAAACTCAAAATAGAAATACCATTTGACCCAGGAATCCCACTCCTAGGAATTTACCCTAAGAATGCAGCAGCCCAGTTTGTAAAAGACAGATGCACCCCTATGTTTATCGCAGCGCTATTTACAATAGCCAAGAAATGGAAGCAACCTAAATGTCCATCAGTAGATGAATGGATAAAGAAGATGTGGTACATATACACAATGGAATATTATTCAGCCATAAGAAGAAAACAAATCCTACCATTTGCAACAACATGGATGGAGCTAGAGGGTATTATGCTTGGTGAAATAAGCCAAGCCGAAAAAGACAAGAATCAAATGATTTCACTCATATGTGGAGTATAAGAACAAAGAAAAAAACTGAAGGAACAAAACAGCAGCAGACTCAAAGAACCCAAGAACGGACTAATAGTTACCAAAGAGAAAGGGACTAGGGAGGATGGGTGGGAAGGGAGGGACAAGGGAGAAGAAGGGGCATTACAATTAGCAGATGTAATGTTAGGGGGGCACGGGGAAGGCTGTACAACTCAGAGAAGACAAGTAGTGATTCTATAGCATCTCACTACGCTGGTGAACAGTGACTGTAACGGGGTGGGAGGGGGGGACCTGATGAAGGGGTAGTTTAATAACCATAATATTGCACATGTAATTGTAGATTAATGATACCACAATAAATTATTAAAAGAAATCCTTTGCCTTAGTTTGGGCAATGTGGGAGTGGGTATGGATTCATTCATTCACTCATCAAATACTTACTAAGGGACTACTGTGTACCAGGCACTGTTCTAAATTCAGTGAAGACAGTGGTTAAACAGACACAATTCCCTATCCTCAGGAGTTGTGTTCTAGTGAAAGAGTTAATTATTGATGGCTTACATTGTTATAAATGCTTTGAATGTTTTAAACCAATTAATTTCTCAACCATATATGTAGGTATTATTATTGTTGTTATTATTATTACTAAGGCACAGAGAGGTTAAGTAAGTTGTCCAAAGCCACACATCTATTTGTACCCAAGCAACCTGGCTGAGACTCTTACCCACTACCCATCCCATCTATTACTTAGGAGGAAAAGGGCAGTCAAAACAGCCAGCTGCCAGCTCCATGGATAAGCCTGTATCCATGGAGGGCCCACACAGGGAGTCCTGAGTCTTCCAGGCTCAGGCCTTCGATGAGGAGGGTGCAGCATCTATACTGTTTCAACCACACTGAGCCCTGGGGTACCTGGGGTTTCTAGAACATGAAGGGGTTACTGATAATAATCTGGATCACTATCTCCGCCTCTATCTTCACGGCTTCAGGATTCACTATTCATTAAATTCATCCAACAAATACTTACTGAGCACCTACCATGTGCCCAACAATGAGCAAAATGCTAAGGAAACAGCAGTGAGTGGGGCAGAAACAAGCTTTCACTTTACTCAACACTCACAGTTGTCCTGCAAGTATTGTATCTTCACTTTACAGATGGAAATCAGAGCCTCAGAGAGGTGAAGTGACTTGCCCAGAGACATTTAGCCGGAAAGAGATGGAGTAGGATTTGTACTGTGGTCTGCCAGACTCTAGAGCCCATGTACTTTGCTGTGTGACACATCAAAAATGGAGTGGGTGGAGGGATGGGGAACAAGACCTGGGGTAAGGATGGTGCCTGGCCTCAGTTTCCCCTTCCCCCCTAGGCCCTGAACCCTCCGGAGGTCAAACTCAGCCCACTTTGTCCAGGCGATATCTCCCCCTCACTGCTGCTACACGGGTCACTTAGTTTAGTGAGGGGACTGCTCCTATTGTGGCCCAGGGCAAGACTCTTGGCTTCAGTTTTCTCATCTTTAACAAGGGAGAGATGAGTTATATTCATGGGCCACCCTGAGGTTCACATGGGCTATTGGGTGCAGAGGGCTTAGCAGGGAGTATGGCCCTGGGAAAGGGTTCTGTCACTGGGTGCCCGAAGACACTTTCTAAAGGTCAGAAGGTCCCAGCCTCAGCCTTCCACAAACTTCTCATTGATGCCCTCCCTTTCCCCCTTAGTCCCTGGGCACACACACACTCAGGGTCTGTCTTCCTACATCCCCCTCCTCCCAAGATCCCCAGGACAGGCTCAGCCACAACAGATTATGCCCAATCCCCGTGCCCAGCCGAGTCCTGCACACCGGCCAGGAGGGGCACTCCAGCCCTCCTCACTAAACAGCCGCCGTATCTGGGCCGGTATCTGGGCACTCCTGAGATCCTGCCCCAAAGGCTCAGGCCGCGACTCCCGCGTCCGCGGGCACCTAGTCTCGGGCACGGAGAGCCAGGACACGGCACTGCCCCCCGGACGGGCACAACCCCTACAGCAGCAATGCCCTCGGGGCGCGCACCACCCTTTCAGCTGCAGGGGCCCTTCGCTCGCAGGCGGACCCAGCCTCTCTCCCGCGCTGACACTGTCCCTCAGGTGTGTACGGCCCCCTCCCCCGTCCCGACAGTGGCCCCGGGCGAGCATGGCTTCCTTCCCAAGCCAGCGCAGTCCTAAGGGAGAACACGGCTCCCCTCACCCCGCTCTGCCAGGCCAGCCCCGGCGCCCGCTCAGGCCGCTCCCCGGCCCGGCCCGCGCACCCCGGAAGTGGGAGGCTGGCCCGCGAGGAACCCGACCCGGGACCCTCCCCTACCTGGGCGCAGCCTCGGGGGTCCCTCCATACCGGTGCAGCCCTGCTTCGCACCCTCTCGGGCCCGCGCAGGTCTTACCTGTCCCACCAGGTGAGCGGCCTCCGGCTCTGCCCCTCACCCCGCCCCCCTCGCAGCTCACCTGGGGCGCAGGTGAGCGTCTCGCGGGAGCGCTGCACGGGCCGCCGCTGGGGACACACTTCCTGTCTCCGCGAAGCACCGCCGACGCCGTCGCGCACCTGGGCCGAGGCCCCGCCCCGGGCGCTGGTTGTGCATCGTGGCCAGGCGTGGGCGTTCTGCCTGCAGACTCAGAGAACCGCTCAGCCTGGTGTGGATTAGCGAGGCCTGGCGGGCAGAGTAGACAGACGATGGGGCTGAGCCTTCAATTCTGTTAAATGGGTAGGTCGTCCTAGTACCCTCTGAGGGCTTGACTTTAATGGCCCAGATCAAAGGTCATGTCTCCTGGGACGCCTTCCCACACCTCTAGGCCTTTCTGGCTATTTCTTACGTAGAACACTTTTCTGTACTTTATTATTTTTTTTTATTAAGGTATTATTGATATATACTCTTATGAAGGTTTCACATGAAAAAACAGTGTGGTTACTACATTTACCCATATTATCAAGTTCCCACCTATACCCCAATGCAGTCACTGTCCTTCAGTGTAGTAAGATGCCACAGATTCACTATTTGCCTTCTCTGTGCTACAATGTTTTCCCCATGACCCCCCACACCATGTGTACTAAACATAATACCCCTCAATCTCCTTCTCCCTCCCTCCCCACCCGCCTTTCCATACCCCTCCCCTTTGGTAACCACTAGTTCCTTCTTGGAGTCTCTGAGTCTGCTGCTATTTTGTTCCTTCAGTTTTGCTTTGGTTATACTCCACGAATGAGGGAAATCATTTGACACTTGTCTTTCTCCGCCTGACTTATTTCACTGAGCATAATATCCTCCAGCCCCATCCATGTTCTTGCAAATGGTAGGATTTGTCTCTTTCTTATGGCTGAATAGTATTCCATTGTGTATATGTACCACCTCTTCTTTATCCATTCATCTACTGATGGATACTTAGGTTGCTTCCATATCTTGGCTATTGTAAAAAGTGCTGAGATAAACATAGGGGTGCATATGTCTTTTTGAATCTGAGAAGTTGTATTCTTTGGGTAAATTCCAAGGAGTGGGATTCCAAGGTCAAATAGTATTTCTATTTTTAGTTTTTTGAGGAACCTCCATATTGCTTTCCACAGTGGTTGAACTAGCTTACATTCCCACCAGCAGTGTAGGAGGGTTCCCCTTTCTCCACATCCTCGCCAGCATTTGTTGTTCTTAGTCTTTTGAAGGCTGGCCATCCTTACTGGTGTGAGGTGATATCTCATTGTGGTTTTAATTTGCATTTCCCTGATGATTAGTGATGTGGAGCATCTTTTCATGTGTCTGTTGGCCATCTGAATTTCTTCTTTGGAGAACTGTCTCTTCATATCCTCTGTCCATTTTTTAATCGGGTTATTTGCTTTTTGGGTGTTGAGGCGTGTAAGTTCTTTATATATTTTGGATGTTAACCCCTTGTCGGATATGTCATTTACAAATAAATTCTGCCATACTGTAGGGTGTCTTTTTGTTCTGTTGATGGTGTCTTTTGCCATACAGAAACTTTTTAGTTTGATGTAGTCCACTGAGTTCATTTTTGCTTTTGTTTCCCTTGCTCGAGGAGATGCGTTCAGGAAGAAGCTGCTCATGCTTATATTCAGGAGATTTTTGCCTACGTTGTCTTCTAAGAGTTTTATAGTTTCATGACTTATATTCGGGTCTTTGATCCATTTCTAGTTTACTTTTGTGTATGGGGTTAAACAATAATCCAGTTTCATTCTCTTGCATGTAGCTGTCCAGTTTTGAATGTTGAAGAGGCTGTTGAAGAGGCTGTCATTTCTCATTGTATGTCCACGGCTCCTTTATCATATATTAATTGACCATATATGGTTGGGTTTTTATCAGGGCTCTCTAGTCTGTTCCATTGGTCTGTGGGTCTGTTCTTGTGCCAGTACCAAATTTCTTGATTACTGTGGCTTTGTAGTAGAGCTTGAAGTCGGGGACCATAACCTCCCCAGCTTTATTCTTCCTTCTCAGGATTGCTTTGGCTATTTGGGGTCTTTAGTGGTTCCATATGAATTTTATAACGATTTTCTCTAGTTTGTTGAAGAATGCTGTTGGTATTTTGATAGGAATTGCACTGAATCTGTAGATTGCTTTAGGCAGGATGACCATTTTGACAATATTAATTCTTCCTATCCATGAGTACAGAATGTGTTTCCATTTATTGGTATCTTCTTTAATTTCTCTCATGAGTGTCTTGTAGTTTTCAGAGTATAGGTCTTTCACTTCCTTGGTTAGGTTTATACCTAGGTATTTTATTCTTCTTGATGCAACTGTGAATGGAATTGTTTTCCTGATTTCTCTCTCTGCTAGTTCATTGTTAGTGTATACGAATGACACAGATTTCTGCATATTAATTTTGTATCCTGCAACTTTGCTGAATTCAGATATTAGATCTAGTAGTTTTGGAGTAGATTCTTTAGGGTTTTTTTATGCACAATATCATGTCATCTGCAAACAGGGACAGTTTAACTTCTTCCTTACCAATCTGGATGCCTTTTATTTCTTTGTGTTGTCTGATTGCCATGGCTAGGACCTCTAGAACTATGTTGAATAAAAGTAGGGAGAGTGGGCATCCTTGTCTTGTTCCCGATCTTAAAAGAAAAGCTTTCATCTTCTCGAAGTTAAGTATAATGTTGGCTGTGGGTTTGTCATATATGGCCTTTATAATATTGATGTACTTGTTCTCTATACCCATTTTGTTGAGAGTTTTTATCATGCATGGATGTTGGATTTTGCCAAACGCTTTTTCTGCATCTATGGAGATGATCATGTGGTTTTTGTCCTTTTTTTTGATGTGGTGCATGATGTTGATGGATTTTTCAAATGTTGTACCATCCTTGCATCCCTGGTATAAAAATCCTACTTGATCATGATGGATGATCTTTCTGATGTATTTTTGAATTCGGTTTGCTAATATTTTGTTGAGTATTTTTACATCTACGTTCATCAGGGATATTGGCTATAATTTTCTTTTTTTGTGGTGTCTTTGCCTGGTTTTGGTATTAGAGTGATGCTGGCCTTATAGAATGAGTTTGGAAGTATTCCCTCTTCTTCTACTCTTTGGAAAACTTTAAGGAGGATGGGTATTAGGTCTTCACTAAATGTTTGATAAAATTCACTGGTGAAGCCATCTGGTCCAGGAGTTTTGTTCTTAGTTAGGTTTTGGATTACCAGTTCAATTTTGTTGCTCGTAATTGGTCTATTAAGATTTTCTGTTTTTTTCTGGGTCAGCCTTGGAAAGTTGTATTTTTCTAGAACATTGTCCATTTTTTCTAGGTTATACAGTTTGTTAGCATGTAATTTTTCGTAGTATTCTCTAATAATTCTTTTTATTTCTGTAGTATCCATAGTGATTTTTCCTTTCTCATTTCTGATTCTGTTTATGTGAGTAGACTCTTTTTTTCTTTATAAGTCTGGCTAGGGGTTTATCTATTTTGTTTGTTTTCTCAAAGAACCAGCTCTTGCTTTCATTGATTCTATTGTTTTATTCTTCTCGATCTTATTTATTTCTGCTCTAATCTTTGTTATGTCCCTCCTTCTACTGACTTTGGGCCTCATTTGTTCTTCCTTTTCTAGTTTTGTTAATTGTGAGTTTAGACTGTTCATATGGGATTGTTCTTCTTTCCTGAGGTAGGCCTGTATTGCAGTATACTTTCCTCTTAGCACGGCCTTCGCTGCATCCCACATATTTTGCAGTGTTGAATTATTATTGTCATTAGTCTCCATATATTGCTTGATCTCTTTTTATTTGGTCATTGATCTATTGGCTATTTAGGAGCATGTTGTGAAGCCTCCATGTGTTTGTGGGCTTTTTCATTTTCTTTGTGTAATTTATTTCTAGTTTCATACCTTTGTGGTCTGAGAAACTCTTGGTACAATTTCAATCTTTTTGAATTTAAAGGGCTCTCTTTGTGGCCTAGTATATGATCTATTCTTGAAAATGTTCCATGTGCACTAGAGAAGAATGTGTATTCTGCTGCTTTTGGGTGTAGAGTTCTGTAGATGTCTGTTAGGTCCATCTGTTCTAATGTGTTTTTCAGTGCCTCTGTCTTCTTACTTATTTACTGTCTGGTTGATCTGTCCTTCAGAGTGAGTGGTGTGTTGAAGTCTCCTAGAATGATTCTATTTCTCCTTTTAATTCTGTTAGTATTTGTTCCACATATGTAGGTGCTCCTGTGTTGGGTGCATAGATATTTATGATGGTTATATCTTCTTGTTGGATTGACTCTTATCATTATGTAATGTCCTTCTTTGTCTCTTGTGACTTTCTTTGTTTTGAAGTCTATATTGTCTGATACTAGTACTGCAACTCCTGCTTTTTTCTCCCTATTAGTTGCATGAAATATCTTTTTCCATCCCTTCATTTTTAGTCTGTATATGTCTTTGGGTTTTAAGTGAGTTTCTTGTAGGCAGCATATAGATAGGTCTTGCTTTTTTATCCATTCAGTGACTATGTCTTTTAATTGGTGCATTCAGTCCATTTACATGTAGGGTGATTATTGATAGGTATGTACTTCTTGCCATTGCAGGCTTTAGATTCGTGGTTACCAAAGGCTCAAGGTTAACTTCCTTACTACCTAAGAGTCTAACTTAACTCACTTAATATGCTATTACAAACACAATATAATGGCTCTCTTTTTTCCTCCTCCATTCTTTACATATTAGGTGTCATATTCTGTACTCTTTGTCTATCCTTTGATTGATTTTGGGGATAGTTAATTTAATTTTGCATTTGCTTAGTAATTACCTGTTCTACTTTCTTTACTGTGGTTTTATGACCTCTGGTGACGGCTATTAAACCTTAGGAACACTTCCATCTATAGCAGTCCCTCCAAAATACACTGTAGAGATGGTTTGTGGGAGGTAAATTCTCTCAGCTTTTGCTTATATGGAAATTGTTTAATCCCTCCTTCAAATTTAAATGATAATCTTGCCAGATAAAGTAATCTTGGTTCAAGGCCCTTCTGCTTCATTGCTTAAATACATCATGCCACTCCCTTCTGGCCTGTAAGGTTTCTGCTGAGAAGTCTGATGATAGCCTGATGGGCTTTCCTTTGTATGTGATCTTATTTCTCTCTCTGGCTGCTTTAATAGTCTGTCCTTATCCTTGATCTTTGCCATTTTAATTACTATATGTCTTGATGTTGTCTTCCTTGGGTCCCTTGTGTTGGGAGACCTGTGCACCTCCATGGCCTGAGAGACTATTTCCTTCCCTCCCCAGACTGGGGAATTTTTCAGCAATTACCTCCTCAAAGACACTTTCTATCCCCTTTTCTCTCTCTTCTTCTTCTGGTACCTCTATAATGAGAATATTGTTCCATTTGGATTGGTCACACAGTTCTCTCAATATTCTTTCATTCTTAGAGATCCTTTTTTCTCTCTGTGCCTCAGCTTCTTTGTATGCCTCTTCTCTAGTTTCTATTTCACTTATTGTCTCCTCCACCATATCTAATCTGCTTTTAATACCCTCCATTGTGCTCTTCAATGATTGGATCTCTAACCGGAATGCATTCCTGAGTTCTTGAATATCTTTCCGTACCTCCATGAGCATGTTAATAATTTTTATTTTGAACTCCCTTCAGGAAGATTTATGAGGTTAATGTCATTTAAATCTTTCTCAGGAGTTGTATTAATAATTTTACTTTGAACCAGGTTCCTTTGGGGTTTCATATTTGTATATTTCGCCCTCTAGTGCCCAGAAGCTCTACTCTCTGGAGCTGCTCCGCCCATGAAGCAATGTCAGGGGTTGCAGGGGAGTGGTATTGGTGCCTGTGGGAAAGAAAGAGCTGTTTCCTGCTTCCTGGCTGCTATGCCTTACTCCACTGCCTGAACCAGTGGGCTGAGCACACAGGTATAAGCCTCTATGCTTTGTGTTTATAGTTGCTGTAGACAGATCGTCCCTCTGGCTGGCCTATTGCCAGGGTAAGGTTTGCCGGTTTGCGAGCCAGGTGGGGCTGGCTGGGAGCAGAGGTGGCCAAAATGGGCCATGATCATGGCATCCTGTGGGGACTGTGCACGAGGCAACATCATTTGGTGACAAGAACTCAGGGCTCAGACTCTCTGGGTTCCTGCTCTCCTTAATAACAGTAATAACAAAAGCACTGGTGAACAACTAACTTCTAGAGAGTATTTCCAGGATCCACACTAAACCTCTTGCATGTTATTATTTAATCTTTCCACTAGTGAGGTGGTCAGGTGTTATTCCTATTTTACAGATGAGGAAACTGAGGCTTGGGAAGGGGAAATTATTTGCTCAGGCAGTTGGCACAAACCATGTGACTTTGGGTAAGGCACTTACCTTTTCTAAGCCTCGTCTGTGGAGACAAATAGTACCCCTCTTCACCTGGGAGAACCAAAAATGATAATGGATGCAAAGTGAGCTAAAGGGTATGGGAGTAGATTGCTGGGGTAAGGATTGGTAAGTGGGAGGAATTCAGTACTGCCTAGGCCCCTTCCCCCCCCCAGGTGTAGCGCAGATACACAACCTCGCAACCCCAGACGGAGGTATGCCAATTAGGACAGAGCTCTTTGTCTGCCCTGTTTGGGCTGCCAAACCTTCCCCTTGCCAGCCAGGGTGGCACACTTCTTGGAAGATGATTCCCACAACAACTGAGGTGTTTCATTCCTTACTCACCTCCCAGGGCACCATCATCTCATTCCACAGGTACCCTACCATGTACACTCTGTAGGTGTTCAGTTTCCACCAAAGACCCTCCATGGCAGCGCTTCCCACATCCTGTTCACATTCTCTGGGGCAAGTGGCCCATTGTGTCCTCATTTGGAGCTAGGAAGTGAGTCACATCTTGTGCAGTTGAAGCTCTGTTTACCCTAAGACCCAGCACATCCATTCCTGAGGGAGCCACAAGAACTGCACACACGCACCAGGAGACAGGTACAAGAATGGTGGTAGAAACATTGTTTATGGTAGCCCCATACTGAAAGCACCCACATGCCCTTGGCAGGAGAGAAAGAAATGTGGAGTAATTATGCAGAACATAATGTCTGAAGCAGCCCTGACCTTCTTTCTTTACCTAGAAGGAAAAAAAAAGGAAGGAAAATATGATCTCTGAACCTTGGGGTGCACTTTCTAATGTGTGAGGGAACCTTTCTCTGAAGCCCCAGCCCTGCCGCTCATCAGCTGTGTGGTCTTGGAGAGGCTAGTTCCCTTCTCTGCATCTGTGAAATGGGGATAACAGTATTTCCTATTCAAGAGTGTATTTTGGAGTGTTGTGCAAAAGGCACAAGTTAGTTGTTATTCTAATCACAGCCACACTGAAAACTGTCCCCTTCTCTGCCCCTATCCTTCCCACACTGAGACACACTGGACCCTGTTCCCATGGGCCCTCACCCCCACCACATTGCATATCGGAAAACTCCATAAAAAACCAATGATGTGACAAACAACAACAAATGTTGGCGAGGATGTGGAGAAAGGGGAACCCTCCTACACTGCTGGTGGGAATGTAAACTAGTTCAACCATTGTGGAAAGCAGTATGGAGGTTCCTCAAAAAACTCAAAATAGAAATACCATTTGACCCAGGAATTCCACTCCTAGGAATTTACCCTAAGAATGCAGCAGCCCAGTTTGAAAAAGACAGATGCACCCCTATGTTTATTGCAGCACTATTTACAATAGCCAAGAAATGGAAGCAACCTAAGTGTCCATCAGTAGATGAATGGATAAAGAAGAGGTGGTACATATACACAATGGAATATTATTCAGCCATAAGAAGAAAACAAATCCTATCATTTGCAACAACATGGATGGAGCTAGAGGGTATTATGCTCAGTGAAATTAGCCAGGCGGAGAAAGACAAGTATCAAATGATTTCACTCATCTGTGGAGTATAAGAACAAAAAAAAAAGTGAAGGAACAAAACAGCAGCAGATTCACAGAACCCAAGAATGGACCAACAGTTACCAAAGGGAAAGGGACTGGGGAGGATGGGTGGGAAAGGAGGGATAAGGGGGGGGAAAGGGGCATTACAATTAGCACACGTAATGCAGCGGCGGGGCGCAGGGGAAAGGCAATATTTATAGAGAAGACAAGTAATGATTCTATAGCATCTTACTATGCTGATGGACAGTGACTGTAATGGGGTATGTGGGGGGACTCATAATAGGGGGTATAATAGCCATAATGTTGTTCAAGTGATTGTACATTAATGATACCAAAAAATATATATAAATAAAATTGCAAAACAAACAAACAAACAATGATGTATATACCAAAAGTACATATCCATTAGAGCTGAACACAGGGACTCAAAACAGATACTTCTATACCAATGTTCACTGAAGCATTATTCACAATAATCAAAAGGTGGAAACAACTCAGGTGTCCATCAACAGAAGATTAGACAAAGTGTGGTGTATACATACAATGGGATATTATTCAGGCATTAAAAAAGAATGAAGTCCTGACACATCCTGCAACACAGATGGATACTGATGACATGCTAAGTTAAGCCAGACACAAAAGGACAAATACTGTGATTCTGCTTATATTAAATATTTAGAATCAACAAATTCATAGAGACAGGTATTAGAGGTTACCAGGGGCTGGAGCAAGGGGGGAATGGGAAGTTATTGCTTAATAGGTACAGAGTTGCTCTATGGGATGATGAAAAATTTTGGAAATAGGTAATGGTGATGGTTGCACAACAGTGTGAATGTTATTAATGCCTCTGCATCATACATTTGAAAATGGCTAAAATGGCAAATTTTATGTTTACATATATGTTTTTAACCACAATTAAAAAAAAACCTTTTGAAAACAAAACAAGATACTTTATGGCTCCAACATTCAGCATAACAAAAGAAACAGAAGTCCATTGGAGTGAATTTTCCACAGAACAACTCACCTTTCTTGTGCACTTCCCTTTGCAGTATATACAAAGCAAACACTTTTTAATTTGATACTTACAACAGCTCTAGGTAGGCATTGTCATATTCATTTTACAGATGGGGAAATTGAGGCTCATCAAGGTCCCAAGGCCACATGGTGATTAAGTAGTGGAGCTGGGTGGCAACCCAGTCCTTCTGGCTCCCAGTACAGTGCTACTTACTGCACCCTCCTCCCAGCTGTAAGGCTGGGTTTGGGCTTCTTTCTAAGCAGAAATACCTACCTCTCTAACCAGAGCTACCCAAGCTCAATTTTGCCTCTTGGCCATGGCTGGGGGCCATTGGCCTGATCCTCTGCTTCCACCGCTGTTGCTCTGCTCTGTTCACACTTTACTTTTTTGGTCTCCTTTGTTGGCCACCATTCAGGCTTCTGGACTGGTGACAGATTAGAGCAAGAGGGAGGTGGCAAGGATGGCTGAGGTTTCTGGCTTGTGCTGCTGGCTGGCTGGAGATGACTGGGGAGGGGAGGTCTGAGGTGTTGACAGTGTTGACAGGTGTTGACCTTCAGAATGATATTCGGAAGCGGCAAGACCTGCAGCTTTGGGCCTGAGGAGGAGCAGTGGGTTAGGGGAGTGTGGCAGGTGGAGTGTGGATTGGGCTCCTGGGTATCTGCTGCTTGCCTCTGGTGTGCTTCTCCCCTAGGGGGCACTAGGGCAGCAAGCAACAGCGGAAATTGCCAGCACTTTGGAGTCATAGGATCTGAATTGGAGTCTTCAATGCACCTCTTCAGCTGCATTGTGAATTTAACCTCTTTGAATCTCAGCATTTCTCATCTGAAAAAGGGTTGAATGTGAGGTAGGATAGTACAGTCATTCAGAGTGTGGACAGCAGAGCCAGAAGGCCTGAATTTGTGCCCCAACCTGTCCACTTAACTAGCTGTGTGATTTGGTCAAGTTATCGAACTTCTCTGTGCCTCAGACACCTTATCTATAAAGTGATAGTAGTAATAGTTTGATGTGGTGATTACAACAAAAGCTGGCACTTGGTAAGTGCTAAATAGATGACAGCTATTTTATTTTCACCCCTTCGTCCTGCCTCCTCTCTGCCTCCCCAGCCATTCTGGGGCCAGGACTTCTGAGGCAAGAGAACAAATCTGCTACTGAGCATGACCACCGATTTATGTATTAGGTATAGTACATGTCTTATACCACTTATTCCTCTCAGTGACACAGTCAATAGATAGCCAATACCCATTTTACAACTAAGAAAACAGATTCAAAGATCATTTGGACACAGTCAGCAGAGCGACAAGGACCCATAAGGCTTTGAGGGTCCCATGAAAATATTTTAATTTCTTTGAAAATCAGAGATGATTGAACAAATAAATGGGGGAGAAGAGAGAAATTTTCCTGACAGGATTCCAAATATATGTAGGTACTCCCCCCTCCAGGTGGGATGTTTTATCAGATTAATGGTGCTTTGTACTTAGACTGTTGCACATTTTTAACATAAATGATTGTTGAATTATCAAATCCATGTTCTGCATTAATTGAAATGTTTACTTGTTTTTTCTCCTCTAACATGTTAATATGATTAATTACATTAGTAGATTTTCTAATGTTGAATCAACCTTCCTAGAGTAAGCTCAACTTGATCATGGTGTATTTATTATCTTTGAAATATATTGCTAGATTTCGCTGGCTAATATTTTATTTAGGGTATTTACAATCCATGTTAACTTGATCAGTCTTGCCAATCGATTTTGTTCCTGTATCAGGAATTAGATTCAGCTGCGAGTCACAGACCCCCCACACAGCAGCCCACTGTCCTGCCGTCCCTAGTGAGGTCCTTGTCTTAAGGTCCTCCCTGGCACTCGCCACATCTGTGTCTCTGATAGCAGGATAGAGAAAAGGAGGAAGAAAAGGGCAAAGGTTGCTGGCCACTTCTCACTGGCTGTTTCACATCCAAGTGCCCCAGGATCTGTTACTGGTGCTGTCCTTTTCTCTCTCTGCCTTCTCTCATCCACGGTCATCTCATCCAGTTACATATGCCCTGGGAATTCTGAATTCATATCTGCAGCCTAGTCCTCTCTCCTGAGCTCCAGACACACAAATTCAACTGCCCACTCAAATTTTCTGCTTCAATATCTATCTAATAGGCATTTCAAACTCAACATGGTCAAAATTTAACTCCCTGGAAAAGAAAAATCCAGCAAGATGCTGGAGCCCCAAATGGTACCTTTCTTCTGAATGCTTCCTGAAGGCAACTTGCAATTTGATTGCAGCTTGGCATCTGCTCCCCAAACAGAACACTCTGCAACTCCTGGCACTACATCCTTTAATGGATTTCAACCAACATTAAAAAAAAAAGTCAAATAGCGTAGAATAGGTTAGACAGGGAAATATCAGTGTGCTTCACACGTAATCAGGATGAGTATTGTTTTTGGAACTTTTGTCTGTGTTACTGGGTTCTTTTGTAAGATGTATTATCATGGGTTGAAATAAAACATTTTGACTGGTCTAGGTTTTGGGGTTCAATAGGTACCTTCAGGGCAAACACCAGCTACAAGGCTCCGTTAATCTTGAAAAATTGCCCTTTATTGTCGTTTTTGCCTTCTGTTATTTCCCTTACTTTGTAGTCAGCTCATTGATGCTATACAAAAGATAATTAAAAAAAATTTTCCCACCATCTTTTAAATGCTACATATAGGGGGGTGTTTCTCTGCTCCCCTCTTTTGCCATTTTGCTGGAGATGGCACTCTCTTCCTGCCACTGTCTCCCATCTCATTCCACCACCCCAGATCGTTGTGTTCCAGATCCACAACTCCTTGTTGTTCCCTAAATGTGCTAAACTCTCTTCTGCAAAGAATTTTTGCCCTTCCTCTTGTTTCCACCTGGATTGCTTCTCCCTGGCATTTCTAAGCTTGGTTCCTTCGCGTCCCTTCAGGCCGTCTTCATCAATTAGGATTTGTTCAATTATAAGCAACAGAAAAACCAGCTCGAAGTAGCTTAAGAATTTATTGGCCCACTTAACTGAAGAGTCCAAGGGTAGACCTACCTTCAGGTACAGCTGGAATTAGGTGCTCATGTGATTTCCCCACTCATAGGTCTCTCTCTTTGCTTCTGAGCTGTCCTGCCAGGTAGTAGGCTGGTACTGACTTTGTGGAGACAAGATGACTGCCTGCGGCTCCAGGTTTCTAATCTCCTTGGTCAACAATTCCCGGGCAAAGAAAGTCTCTCTTTCCCAGCAAACATTCTGGTATTGAGTTTCATTGGCCAGGCCAGGCTCAACAGGTGAGGTTATTACTCTCTGCCAGGCAGCCAGATCACCTCGCTACTGGACCAATCCCATCAGCACACAACGGTCGCTCCTAGGAGCTCCCATCTTACAGAACCCCTGTTCAATCCCACATGCTTGCCAGCTACCACCCCATTTCTCTGCTTCTTTTCAAAGCAAAACTTCACTGAAGAGTGGTCTACATTTGCCATGATTGCTTCCTCACTTTCAATTTATTGTTCAGTCACTTTCTTGTTTTTCCCCTTTATCACCAACCACTTCTAAGTATGGTGCCTCAGGCCTCCGTCTCCTTCTCTTTTTCTATCAACGCTTTCTCCCAAGGCCTTTCATCTTGTCCCATGGTTTTAAGTACTGTCCATATATTGATGACTCCCCAAATTTAAGTCTCCAGCCCTGACTCTCCAGTGCTGATTTCCAGAAGCAGCTACACACCTGCCTACTTATCATAGATCTTCAACTGGGATGTTGTGAAATAGAAAATCTGTGTATTGGTCTTTGGCCCTAGTTCCTGACACAGAACTCCTAAAACCCTTGTCATTTCCTAAGTGATAAAAGCACTAAAAGCATCTTTTGCTCTAATATTTGGTCTTCGAAACTGGTTCCTGACACAGAGCTCCTAAATCCCTTAGAATATCCTGTGTCAGAGGAGCGTCTTTTGTTCTAATGAGGTGACTCTTGGTGGGCTGCTGGATGGCTTCAGGATGGGAGCTGGTCACCTGAAAGACTAGGCCATGCTTGGAATCTTGGAACATTCAGTCCATCCTCTGGGAATGGGGGAAGGCTGAAGACTAAGATAATGATCCATCATGCCTATCAATGAAGCCTCCATAAAAATCACCAAAGTATAGGGTTTGGAGAGCTTCTGGGTTGGTGAACACACCACATGCTTGGACGGTGGCACACCCCAATTCCATAAAAAACAGAAGCTCCTGTGCTTGGGACCCTTCCAGGCCTCACCCTATGTGCCTCTTTATCTGGCTGTTCATCCGTATCTTTTATCGTATCCTTTATTCTGTAGTAAACTGGTAAAGGTTAAGTGTTTCCCTGAGTTATAGAACGTGTTCTAGCAAATGACTGAATCCAAGGAGGGGGTCGTAGGAACCTCTGATTTGTAGCCAAATCAAATAGAAGTTGGGGGTAACTTGGGAACCTACTACTTGCAATTGGGGTCTGAAGTGGGGTGCAGTCTTGTGGGAATGAGCCCTTAACTAGTGGGGTCTGTGCTAACTCTGGTTAGCATCAGAATTGAGTTGGATTATAGGACACCCAGCTGGTGTTAGAGCTTTCGTTGATATAGAAAACACACATACATATTTGGTGACCAGAAGTGTCAGAAGTGAAGCATTCTCTGAGTACAATATTGACAGTAGAGAAGAAAAACAGAAAATAATTTCCAAAATGTGCCCAAACCAAACTTCTTTCCAAAAGTTTACCTATCCCCATGCATGCATACTTTTACTAGAAAAATATTTTCTCTTCTATTATTTTTTTATCAGTTTTGCTTTTCCATATCAGACTGATACTTAATGAACATGATTTTACAAGTTAGACTTTCATTTTTCAGTGCACAGAAATTCAAACCATATTATCTGAATGCTAGGTAAATGCCATTGTTTCAAATAATCTTCCTACCTTTGAAACGGAATGCATTCCCCTTTCAAAGTATATTTCTTAGCTGGACTACAAAATGAGAAGATGTAATGGGCTATTCCTATAGACCCTTTTTGTTCCTATTGTAATGAATAATAACAAATTGTATCATTTGGGGGAAAAAAAGACAACTCTTGACCTTGATTTCTCCACTAAACCTGTCCCTTCCTTGGTCTGGTCTTTCCCATCTCAACCAAGGGCACTACAATCCATTCTGCTGCTCCATTCACTAACCCAGAGGGCATTCCCTCACCTCCACATGAATCCATCCACAAGTCCTCTCAGTTCCCAAATAAAACTCAAATCCGTCCCCCTCCCAGATCTTGCCATTACAACTGGCCTAGCCACCATCCTCTCTCAACAGATTACTGCGGTAATCTTCTGGCTGGTCTCCCTCCTCCCCTCTTGCTCCCTTGCAGTTCATTCTAGACACAGCCAACAGCATGAACTTTTAAAAACCAATCAGAACCATGTTGATCCCTACTTAAACCTTTCAAAAGCTTCCCCTGCACTCAGAGTAAAATCCAAAATCCTCACCCTGATCTCCAGGCCCAGCTTGCCCCTCTGACCTCAGCTCTGCCCATTCTCCTGCTGGTTTACACTGATCTTTCTGTCTCAGGACCTTTGCACATACTATTTTTTCTGCTGGGAAATCACTGTCCTCAATTCTGCACAACTGACTCTTGCTCATCTTTCAGCAAGAAAGGTCTCAGCTTAATGTCAGAATTCTTACTGTTTTTCAGGTCTCAGCTTAAATGTCGCTTCCTAAGGAGAAGCCTTCCCTGATTCTACTGTCTATCATGTCACCAGTTTATT
>JAVSCE010012943.1:0-49751 GCA_032199065.1 Smutsia gigantea
TTAGTGGCTGGCAAGCTATGTATTTCTCAGTTGTTTCCCTCAGACTACCTCTTGCACAAATACCAATTTCTGAAGCATCCTAACTGTAACACACAGCCAAGTCCAGTCTGTCTGCATGTTCTTTCCAATCCACACTGTGACTGGCAGGGCCAGTGTATCTGGTCAATAGACCATGGGACATAGCTCATCAATCTGACTTAATAGTGCAGTTGGACTGGCCGTGCCATCTTTCTACCACCATGCTTCAGGAATTAACTTTAGAGCCTGGGACAATATTTAACATATAATAGATGTTCAATGAATATTTATTGAACAAATGAGCTTGTTAAATGTATAGCACTTAGCATTCTCTTCCAGTAAATTAAATTTGTCAGAGGCTCAAATTTGAAGATTGGCCACCTTGATTGATTGCTATGTCTTTTTTAGTTTTCATAGAAAAGCATTTGATAATTTTTGTATATGATGCTTTGTCTGAATGGTTTGCAGTCTTTGCCATACCATGAAAAAGAAGTTTAGATAAAAATGATTGTGAAATTCAAGTGTCAGTTCAAAACCTTTTGCTGTTAACAACAGTTAGCCTAAAATTCACTGACAGAAAGCTTTCTAAAATGTATGAGGCTCCTTCTTTCCATGCCTTAGTTGTAGAGTTCAATTTAGATGTGAAATTGACTTAAGACTTTATGTATATGCAGGAGGGTATTCTGATCAGTTGCTTCCACTTGTACTAGACTATAGATGTAGAAGCCATTGAAAAATGGCTTCATGTAGTTGTAAAGAACCTGAAAGCTTGGAGGTGGTTTTATGTTTTATTTGTCTTCTTATCAATGACAACTGCCATTAGTGCATGGAAAAGGAGATACTCCAATGAAATGAGGCTCCCTATTATTTAGGTTTTTGTTAATTGTGGTTATACTGTACTAATCAGATGATCTAAAAATGTGTATTTGCAACTGGTATTTGCACATACTTATGCATTGTGGGATTGAAATTTATATTTCAATATAATGTTTGGAGCCTATTTTGTTAGAATCCTGCCTTCAGAAGAATGCCATGAAGGGCAGTCATCCTGGGATTTGTAATCTTACATGATGTCTAGATTGAGCAAGAGTGCCATCAGGAAGTTACATTTTCAATAGCTAAACAGACTCTCATAAATCATTCTCTTGGTAAAACACTTGAACTTTTGCTAAAATAATGCTTAAAAAATAGAAGCTCTACAAGGAACACAATTAAACAGTTTTTATTACTCAGGTTTCGAACCAAAGTCCAAAGCAGTTAAAATTGAATCAGAAGGCTGCCAAGGACCTTCAGAGAACATGCCTTCAGGCAGGACCACACTAAACCTACCCCTCTGCAAATTACAGGAAATTTGATTCTATTTCAGTCCTATCACCAAGCTCTAGTGATAGTGTGCTGTGTTGATAAATTGCTAGGTTCACATAGCAATTCTAATTTTTCATGTGGTATACCCCTAAGTCTCACCAAAGTTTAACTCAGTAATCATTGTTTTCCAGACGAAGCATTCCATAAGTATGATGACTAATTTTGAAGGCATCAAGAAATTTCTGTCATTTTCTAGTGTTTGGCAATGTTTATTTTACTGTTAAGTGTATTTCACGAAAATTCCACAGGTTAGCATTTTAAGCCCCACTCCCTTTGTCCTGTCCTTGGAGATCATGGAGTAAAACCAGACACCAGTCACCAATAACTGGACACTTTTACATAGTGCAGTACTTGCTCAGAGTCAGCCAGTCATTTAACACATATTTATAAACTGAATTAACAGGTTGAGTATCTTTGATGTATTTGTGGATGAATTATTCAAGGTGGTAGAATAGAAAGAATCCCGAACTAACAGCAATTTGAGTTCAAATTGCTTTTTTACTTAAAACCTAGCACAGTATCATCACAGAGGAAGTGCTTAGGAAGTCTTGCCTGAAGGAATGAATGAATGGAATGGAAGGAAGGAAGCCTTGGGCACCCCTCCCCCTGCAGTCCTCTGAGGTGGGTCCTCACACCACACAACCTGCCTCAATCATGACTCTCCCCAGAGGCCAAGGTTTCTCCATCAGTCACTCTCTCAGAGCTACTGTTCACTATCCCACATGCGACTAACCTCAGTCCCCACTGCAGCACTCAAACTCCTTATCCTTCTGTTAAAAACCAGCAAACCTCAATAAAACAAAAAACCTGCTCCTTTGTGGTACACGCCATCCAGCTTTACCATTTACCCAACCTTACAGGTGCAGTCCCTCATTTCTTTAAGGTTTTGGGACCTGATGAAATTCTTCCAGTTGATTCCATATGTTGGTATAACCCTGGGTTCATCTGCACCAGCTTTCATTTGTGGCTGAAGCACTGTTATAAACCTGCTCTTCTCCTCTCTTCACCTGGCTAGGTCCTTCTCTGCCTTTGAGTCTCTATCTAGACACTGCCCTCCTCGATCATGTGCAATCCTGGCTGAATGCCCCTCCTGTAAAAGCTGACGGGTCTCTGCACATACTCCTACCATAGCACCAATCAGCCTTAATTGTAATTGACTTTTAACTTGTTTATTTCTCCGATTAAACTGTCAACTTCTTGAGGGCAAGGACTGTCTTTCTTACTCTTGTAAACTCTGCCACATAGTAAGTGATCAAAATGTGTTTTCTTTGAGTAAGATAACTTTTACAAGGTTTTGTGTCTTCTTATGTAAAGTAGAGATAATATTTCCTTACTGTGGTGCAGAGGATCAACTGAGATTGCATGCATAAATCATTCTGAAAACTGCTGGGACACAAATATTACTCCCAATTGTCAAATCCTTTCACAGTGCCTTCAACTCACAGAATGCCAATTATAGCCATTTTCAGAGAGTGATTTCTTGCCCATTCTTAGGATCTAGGAAATGGTGCCACTGGAAATAACATGAAAATGAACAAAGTGGAACTTTATGCATGGAAATAAGGATGCATCCTATGTCCACACCAGCTGGTCTGATTTCATTGAAGATTGTAAATTCCCATGCACTTGCTCTATGGCTTAACTGTATGGATGAGCAAGGGTGGAAAGAAGCTTAACAAACTTTTTAGCCCTGTCGTGGAGACAAGAGTTGTCAGACCTCCAATTAAACTGCTGTGAAACACCAGAGAATGGTTTTCAGCTCAAATCTTTTTGAGAATGGCTGTGATAAGAATGGTATGATTAATGCCAGATAATAAAATTTTAAATCCTGAAAGAGCATTGATGAAAATCAAGTTCCTAACATCCATCTTTTTCAGTATTGTAGGCATGCATATTAACCAATTGGATTAGAAGTCTTAATCTGCTATAACCTGCCCAAAGCATTGTGGCTTTTGTTATACTGTAGGTGTCTGAAAATCCCATTGAAAGTAGTTTAGCATTAGAACGTGTACTCCCTCTAATACTTGCTGATGGCATTGACCTCAAGGATGGGGTTTTAGTGACCCTTCAACAGCAGATGAGTCTTATCATGTCAGATTCTTCATCACCTTCTATTGCCTTCGTGCCACAGCATTTGAAAGGTTTTATGATCCAACCTAAATTCAGTTACTGTCATTTCACACCTATATTTATTCAAAATTCTCTGCATATTAATGGTTCTGTTATGTTGAGAATGCTCAAGAACTATTAAAAATAGAACAAATTAATCTGTATACTTTCCTTCATTGGTAGGATATAGGAGGCGCATTCCATTGGTGCTGTACTTTGAGTAAATGGAAATATTGCTCTCTGGTTTGTTACCCTGATGGCCTTCCTAACTAAGCATCCACTGGATTATTTTACAGTTGAGCCTACTGAGAGTGAGAATGGGAGTTTCTAATCTTCTAGGGGAATTTTTTTTCTTCTTTGAAAGGTTTTGATAACTAGAATTGGTAGTTCATAAAAAGCCCAAATCAATATTGTCATTGACTTAATCCACATAAGAGGCTTAACTTCATAGGTGACTTCTGAACAGCTGAAACAAAACAAAAATCAGTCTCTGATGAGTTCCCAAGTTTAAAATAAAGTTGAAAGCTTTTGCAGAGAAATGCTTCTAAACCAACAAAGACAGCAGGGTGGGACCTTGCAAACAATTATATTTCAGCAAATAAATCCTCATTCTTTCCCATTTTCAAGAATAGTAAGAGCTAATATTTATTATGTGTCTGACACTGTGCTAAGCATGATCTCATTTAACCTTTAAAACAACCCTATGACATTCAGACACACTTATAATCCCCAGTTTACAGGTGATAGAACTGAGACTTACAGAGAGGTTTAACTTTCCCAAGATGACATATCTAGTAAGTGGTCCAGTTGAGACTTGAACTTGGCTGCTGGACAGTAAAGGTCATGCTCTTAATCAATACACTATGGATATAAAATGTCATTCTTCAGATGTAATAGTTGATGTTCAAATGGGTCTGTAATAGAAGGCAATGTTCCTTACCTACCATTAGAAATATCTGTATGGTTTTCCTAGAAAAAAGGCAATCCCCTGAGCCTTCTGCACTTAAATATTAGGAATCCACTGTGATTAGTATCAGGCCAATAGCATTTGCAAGATGTGTGTGTGTGAGACTAAAGCATATGTCATGGCCATAGGATAGTGTTCTTCTCTTTGTAAAGATGGATATCTAGGATAAAGATGAAATTCTTGACCTAATTCTCCAACATCATCCACTAACTACCTGAATTAACTGAGCCAGAGGTAATTCACTCATTGATAATAAACTTATTCCAAGGCCTTCAGTTTAACAGCCTCTCTTCTTTTGAAATTCATACTATCCAACTTTTGTTTTCTCCTTCCTTCTACTGCATTAAGTGGTCTGTCAGTCTTCTGACTATTGACAGACATTTTTCAGTGTTGATTGTTGCATCGTGGTCATCTTTATTTTGTCCTCTACTAATATCTACAGGAAATCCAACATTTAGGTTACCAATTTTTCTAATGTCTAAACCTTAGAGTTCCTTGACATCCTTAGCAAATGCTCTTGTCAAGATCACAAGGCCTCCATGTTGTTAAATTCAGTGGTCAATTCTTAATTCTCATCTTGACCTTTCAGCAGCATCCAATGCCATTAATCACTCCTTCCTCTTCACTTGATTTGCAGGATATCACGTTCTGATTATCCTCCCGTCCCACTGACCATTCCTTCTGAGTCATGTTATGATTCTCTGTTGGATATCCCTCATCTTCTCAGCCATGCAACATTCTCTTTGATGCACCCATTGCCTTGGTCATACCCCATCTCATGATGTTACTACCATTCATATGCCAAAAACAATGTCCAACTCCAGCTTGCACAACTCTCTCCTCGAATTCAGATTCATATATCCAGCTGGCTATTTTTCATCTCCACTTGGGTGGCTGATAAGTATCTCAAACCTAACATATCTGTATCAGATACTTCTTGTTCTTCACCACATTCTCTCATCCCATCTTTTGTATTCCAGCTGTTGCTGCAGCTACCAGCTGCGTGCATATGTACACTAACAACACTTCTCAGGTGCACCGAGTATCTCTCATTTCCTGCCCTTTCTGCTGTCTGTGTGGAATACCCATAGCAACTCACTCAACCATTCTGAGGTATGAGTGTGAAACGTTAATACACCATGGGACAACACTTGACCTATGAGAGAGAGAAAGCCAGTCATGGATGCCTCCGTCTTCTGAGTTCAAGCCATCTTCTAGGCATTTTACAAGCTCTTCAGGGGGACCCCAGTAAGATTAAACTTCAGTTGCCCATAGCTGTGATCAGCTCAAAAATTCACCCTTGGATTGACTTTCCTTACTTCTCTATTTCACCATTACTGGTCCTCCATTCCTGTTTTGGAGGTCACTTCCCAAAGTTCACTCCCTGAACACAGTCAGTTTGCTAGAAAGCAGAACCTGAGACAATATTCAAAACTAAACTCCTGATTCTCCATCCAAAACTTGCTCTCCTTTCAACCTTCTCCATCTCAGATTATGGCAACTCTTCATTCCAGGTTCTCTTATCAAAAACTTTGGTATGACCCCTGACCTCATCCATTTTGTCAGCAAACCTTGTCATCTCTACCATCAAAATGTATTCAGAATCTAATTCTTCCCACTTCCTCTGCTACTACATTGGTCTAAGCCATCATTTCTCACATTGATTTTTACAGTAGTCTTCGCACCTATCTAACTGCTTCTGCCCTTGTACCCCTACAATTTATTCTGCATACAGTAGCCAGAATGATACTTTTAAAACCTGAGGCAGACCATGCCCACTCCCCAGTCAGAACCTGCAGTGGCTCCTATCTCACTTAGAACCCCAGGAGTCTATATAATGTGGTCCTCCTTTCCATATATGACCTCATCTTACTACTAGCTTCTTCATTTGTCTGACTAAAGTCACACTGGCCTCTGTGATGTTTCTCAAATGATCCAGCCATATTTCTGCCCCAGGGCCTTTGCAGTTGCTATTCTTGCTGCCCAGAGTGTTCTTCCCCTTGATATCTACCAGGCTTGGTCTCTCACCTGATGCAGGTCCTTATTCAAATGTCACCTTCTCAATGAGGCAGTCCTTGACCATGCTATTGAAAGTTATAATGCTCCCCTACATACTTCTTTTCTGCTTTGTGTTTTAATTGTCCAAAATGGGACATTTTTGAGAGTGAAAGGGTACACTAAGAATAATCACACTAGGACCATAGGTGTAGACCAGGACTGCCTGAGACCTCTGAGCCATTTTGGTCACCCTACTTATTACCATCTGATATACTGTTTTACTTATTTTATTTATACTTTATTTATTTATATTTACCATGTATATTATACTTACTATTCTATGACATATATTTATTAGTAGTTATTACTATATTTTTATTCTCCTCATTTATTTTCTGTCTACCCCACTAGAATTAAGTTCTCCGAGAGCTGGGATGTTTTTCTGTTCACTGAATTCCAGTTCTTACAGTAGTGCCTAGAACATATTAAGCATCTGATAAATATTTATTGAATTAATGAAAGCCCACTAGAATAGTGTCTGGCATGTAATTAGCTCTCAGTAAATATTAGTTATTATTATCAATGCTATTATTACTTATCATCAGACAGAAGTGATTGCTTTTAGCTCTGACTGAGAATAGTGTTTCTTGGGTAGCATTACTCTACTTACTCCTCAGTAATATTTTCTTGGGCCACCTGTGTAGAGATGCTTGCAATTGCCAAATAATTATCATTGAAATGGTCTGCTTTCCTCCAGTTTTTTAATCAAGATGCCTAATAGTTGGGTGACTTACATTCCTTTGTGATTCATGACATACTGATGAATTGTTCTTTGTACATCATGGCAGATAAAAACATTAGCTGGTAAAACCTTGTATGAAGTTCCCATTTTAATACATTGGATTAATTTATTTAAAGTCCAGTTGTGAACATTTAAAAAAATGCTTAAACTTCTAATTGTAATAACAAGTAGCATATCTCCTGTATACTTTATCCAGTTGGAGAATGTGGCCAAAAATATCTTAGAAGAGTGATTTTTAGTTCTTTCAGTAGAATTCTAGAAATGCAAATTCAGATAATTGTAATGATCAATCATTTACTGGGATGTTAATTTCTTAATGCATTCAATTTATCAGCAGCAGGTTTTTTCTAATTCTAAAGAAGCAATGCTTAATTCTCTTTTTACTGATTAATTGTGGAGAATTATACTTCTGGCAGTTGACAAAGGGACTTACATGGCTTGCTTCAACACCATTCAAGACATAGGTAAATAATAAAAGTAAACAATTCATGAGAAGTGGAAACATAATTAACAGCAATCTTAGGAATGTCTGTCTCCTCTTGCAAAAACCCTGGTAAGCTACGGCATGAGCTTCTGCTTTTCTTTGGATGAGATGTACTTGTAGCTAAGCAATGTATAATTCCAAATGCTCCTTCAACATTTAAAAATTGACATTAGCCAATTAGATAATGCAATT
The DNA here is from genome assembly GCA_032199065.1 of Smutsia gigantea. Taxonomy (NCBI): domain Eukaryota; kingdom Metazoa; phylum Chordata; class Mammalia; order Pholidota; family Manidae; genus Smutsia; species Smutsia gigantea. Next base: position 7,936 of record JAVSCE010012943.1, read on the forward strand.
GGACAAGCATCTATGGAGCATTTACTGTTCTGAGAATTTCCTTTTGGTCACAGACATAAGTTAAATACAGCAGCATCTCTTTGTAAAGCTGGTGTTTGGAAGCATAACCAGTAGCTTTTTTATTTTGGATTTTGTCTTACTGAACCTTTATATTTAAAGGTGTAGGTTTTTCTCTCCAGTACATCTGTAGCCTTATAATTACGGGCTGTGTTATACCAGGATTGTGCTTTATTGAGACAGAATGGATACATTGAAAGTTCATTTGGTAAGTTTTTTCATTTTAATACTGAATTCCATGCTGAGAACCCTTGTCTTCTAACCTTTTGTGCAGATAGTGTCTCTTATTCCCATTTGCCCCCTTTTGGATTGCCTCTACTATATTGTCTATGAGAAAGATCACATCACTGGGTCAAGACTTATGCTTTCAATTTTGCTTCATTCACTCACTGAATGACCTTAGGTCTCCTTTTAACTGCCTTTACTAGTATATTAATAGTCACCTGGGGTCTTGTGGCACAGTTAATCAAAGTCCTAAAAATAGTTGGAAATGTGCAGCCCTCCCTTCTGCCTCTAGAGAGAATCTTTGAACCAAAGAAGAAAAGTAAAATGGAAAGGGAGATTTGCTAAGATAATCAACAATACCTCTGTGTGATGATTTCCTTTTTGGCACTGGCCTGTCTGATCTTCCTTAGTCTCCTAAAACTAGAATGCTCATTTCTGAGATTCTTCTTTATAATTCCTCATTTGACCTTAGAAAATGACAAGACTCACATCTATTTGAAATAAAAATAATAAAACTGGTGATATTTCTTTATGATATCTGTGTTGAGGTATAAGAGTACAGAAATGACTTCCAATGTATGCTAATCATATAATACTGGGGTTGATCTGCATGTAGATATGGCTCAGAAGAAGTGATTGAATTCTAGCAATGTCCAAATGCTAACAAGAAGTCACGTCTTCTCTAAATTACATTACCATATATTTTTCTCTAGTTTTTACCTCTCTGTCCAGTGCTATTACCAGGATTCAGTCACTTCTAGTTGCTATTAATAAACTTCTTCCTTACATAATTAATTATGGCCATATCAAAATAACTTTGAAAAATTCAAAGGTGCATTTTTGAACTATTCTTCATGAACCCAATGGGAAAAAAGTTAGTCTTCAAGGTGGGCTTTGGTGTGCTTTAAATACATTCCTTTACATTGGAGAAGATTTCATAACTGTTGGGGGTTCTGTTGGCAATGTGGTGACACACTGGAAGAGTAAAAAGGGAGGTTGAAAAGTTACCAGTTAGAAAGACATTCCATACCAGTAATGTAGAGAAAGAGATGATGATGGGTTTAACTTAGGCATTGAATGTCTGAATAAAGAAAAGGAGACATACGTGAGAGAGAAATTAGAATTGACAGGATTTAGTGGCTGACTGAAGTTGAGAAAAGAGTGAAGGTTTCCCTCTTTGGTAAGTCAGTGAAGAGTGGTGCTAACAATCAAGGTAGGGAAGTAAGAAACACAGAGTTATAGGGAAAAAAAAGTTCTCTTTTGAACATGACTTTTCAGGGACTCTAGATTTTCCAAGTAGAAATACCTAATATGAAGTTAGATATATAAACTTGGCGTAGTGGTGCTAGACTATGGATTTGGGGGTTGTTGATGCATAACTGGTACATGAAATTAGATGTGATCACACAGGAAGAGCACGTTTAGTGACAAAAACACAGAAAAATGAAGGTAGTGGGCAAAATCATGGTATACACCAGCATTTAAAGGACTGGCAGGAAAAGAAGCCCAGAAAAGTGTTGAGTAGTTAAAGAACTAGATGGAGAATCAAGAAAAGTAGTATTACAGAAGTCAAGAAACAATAAGGAATCTAGAAAGAGGAGAATAACAGATTCTAAAGATCTCGTAAAGATTCTAAAATCTTTACCAGCTTTGGCAGTTAGGAGTTCATTGCTGACTTCACCAAGAGAGTTTTTAATATAATATTAGAGGCAGAAGACAGATTCCAGTGGGTTGATGAATAAGTAGAAAGGAAAAAAGTGGAAACATTAAGTATTGGTTTTTAATATGGTTTGCTGAGGAGGGATAGGATAGTCAAGGAAAGGGGCAACAGGTTCCAGGAAGGAATTTTTGTTGTCTTGTTTATTTATTTTATGGATTAAAAAAACTTGAGTGTATAAATTGGCCTAGCCCTGTACCTCCCACAGTGATTATGAAAAAATATCTGAACTATGAATGAATGAATACAGAATCAGGGAAAAGGACTAATGAAGAAAGAGAATTTTAAGTAATAAGAAAGAGAGATAATATCTGACAGAGCCAGGTCCTGGAGAAAGCCTAAAGGAATGGGACCTAGAATACAGATTGAAGCTTTAGTCTCTGAAACAAGAGAGAAGCAGGGATAATTGAAGGAGTTCATGATGTCTCCTAACTGTTTTCTGTGTTAAGTAGAAAACAATTTCATTTGCCAAGATTCAGTAAGAGAAGTCTGTGAGTAGAGTAAGAAATATTAGCAGAGTAAACAATTAAGAGAGAGAGCAGACTAGGAACAAATATAGTAAGTGGTATTAGGGTTGCAAGGAAGGTTAATGTGTCAGTTAGGATCTTGGTTGTAATTGACAGAAAGTCAACTCAAACTAACTTAAGCAAAAATGGAGAATTTTTTGGTTCAGGGAATTTTAGGAAAGGAAGTTTTAAATAGCAGGCTTCAGAAGGGCAGGGGTGTGACCAACATCAGAAACAACCATATCTAACGAATCGGTTATTATCAGCATAGTCTCTAAGACTTTCTTGTGGTGTTTATATTTAAGCTTAATTTTCTTTTATGCACACAGGCTTTCTCCACAGTGACAAACGTGACTGGTAAGGGTTCAGGAGCTTCTCTTCTGACAGTTCTATCCACCTGATAAAGAAGGAATCTATTCTATGGGCTCCAAGACCTAAACTACTAAACAAGGACTCTGATTATTTCTGTGTGGTTCAGTTGTCCATTCCTGGATCCTTCAGTCATGACCAAGAGGAGGATCTGTGATGTACCTTGACTGATAAAGCTCAGGTCAGGTGCTCATATATGAACTGACCAACCATGGCAATTCATGACATCATTCAACAAGTATTTATTGGGTGCTTACAGTGTACCAGGTCTTATTGTGGGTGTTAGTGACACAGTGGCAAAAGACACAGACATGGTCCCTACTTTGGGGAGCTTACATTCTAGTAAGGGAAATTGATAATAAACAAAATATTTCTGGCTAGTGGTATATTCTCTGAAGTACAATAGTCTTATAAGAAAGAGTAACTTATGGTAGGGTGTACTTCAGACTGGATGATCAAGAAAGTGTGAATAGCTGACATCTAGATAATAAGAAGCCAGCTATTTGAAGAGCTTGGTATTCAGGCAGAGAACAAGTACAAAACCCTGAGTAAGGAATGAGCTTAGCATATTAAATTAACAGAAAAAAAAGGCCACTGTGACTGGATCTTGTGAATGAAGGGGAGATTGTGTGAGATGAGGTCAGAGAAGTGAACAAGAGCCAAATCCCTACAGGACCCTGTAGGCCACAATCAGGAATGGCCTGTGTGGTTGGTCCAGTGAAACCAAATGGTGGTTCTTGTAATAGCCATTTGGATGGAGGGCAATAGTCCTAGAAAAGGGATACTAAGCACAGTAATATGAGTGCCCTTATCAGCCCATATGCAGGAACAGTAGAAAATAAGACCTCTTTCAGAATTGACAGGCCAAGTGAAAAGATGGGGGAGAATGGAGAGGTAGTGCTTCTGGGAGACTAGTTGAAATAACTAATCCTAGATTCACGAACTCCAGAGCAAAGATCTAGGAGAACAGAAACAGGTCATCAGCCTTGTGGTCTTTGTCAAAGCTGAAGAGTAGGTTTTATGGCCATGAGAATGTCCAATAGAATAGGTAGAAAAGTAGGATACCATTTTCAGAGTCTGATTTCCTAGTCAAAAGTGTTGGAACACTCTTTCTCATTCTGATGAATATTTGCTTTTTATTTTCCTTTTTTTTTAATTTTGGTATCATTAATGTACCAAATTAAATGAGCAACATTATGCTCAATAGACTCCCCCTATTATCAAGTCCCCACCACATACCCCATTACAGGCACTGTCCATCAGCGTAGTAAGATGCTATAGAATCACTACTTGTCTTCTCTGTGTTGTACTGCCTTCCCCATGCCCCCCCCCAACATTATACATGCTAATCGTAATGCTCCTTTTTCCCCCTTACCCCTCCTTTTCCACCCATCTTCCCCAGTCCCTTTCCCTTTGGTAACTATTAGTCCGTTCTTGGGTTCTGTGAGTCTGCTGCTGTTTTGTTCCTTCAGTATTTTTTCTTTGTTCTTATACTCCACATATGAGTGAAATCATTTGATACTTGTCTTTTTCGGCTTGCTTATTTCACTGAGCATAATACCCTCTAGCTCCATCCATGTTGTTGCAAATGGTAGGATTTGTTTTCTTCTTATGGCTGAATAATATTCCATTGTGTATATGTACCACCTCTTCTTTATCCATTCATCTTCTGATGGACACTTAGGTTGCTTCCATTTCTTGGCTATTGTAAATAGTGCTGCGATAAACTTAGGGGTGCACATGTCTTTTTCAAACCGGGCTTCTGCATTCATAGGGTAAATTCCTAGGAGTGGAATTCCTGGGTCAAATGGTATTTCTATTTTGAGTTTTTTGAGGAATCTCCATACTGCTTTCCACAAAGACTGAACTAATTTACATTCCCAACAGCAGTGTAGGAGGTATCCCCCTTCTCTGCATCCTCCCCAGCATATGTTGTTCCTAGTCTTTTCGATGTTAGCCATCCTAACTGGTATGAAGTGATATTTCATTGTGGTTTTAATTTGCATTTCTCTGATGACTAGTGATGTGGAGCATCTTTTCATGTGCTTGTTGGCCATCTGAATTTCTTCTTTGGAGAAGTGTCTGTTCAGCTCCTCTGCCCATTTTATAATTGGCTTATTTGCTTTTTATTTGTTGAGGTGCATGAGCCTTTATATAATTTGGATGTCAACCCCTTATCAGATATGTCATTTATGAATATATTCTCTGATACTGTAGGATATCTTTTTGTTATACTGATGGTATCCTTTGCTGTACAGAAGCTTTTTAGTTTGATATAGTCCCATTTGTTCATTTTTGCTTTTGCTTCCCTTGCCCGGGGAGATATGTTCATGAAGAAGTTGCTCATGTTTATGTCCAAGAGATTTTTGCCTACATTTTTTCTAAGAGTTTTATGGTTTCATGACTTACATTCAGGTCTTTGATCCATTTTGAGTTTACTTTTGTGTATGGGGTTAGATGGTAATCCAGTTTCATTCTCTTACAAGTAGCTATCCAGTTTTGCCAACTGTTGAAGAGGCTGTCATTTCCCCATTGTATATCCATGGCTCCTTTATTGTATATTAATTGACCATATATGCTTGTGTTTATCTCTGGGCTTTCTATTCTGTTCCACTGGTCTATGGGTCTTTTCTTGTGCCAGTACCAAATTGTCTTGATTACTGTAGCTTTGTAGTAGAGCTTGAAGGCAGGGAGTGTAATTCCCCCTGCTTTATTCCTCCTTCTCAGGATTGCTTTGGCTATTCGGGGTCTTTTGTGGTTGCATATGAATTTTAGAACTATTTGCTCTAGTTCATTGAAGAGTGCTGTTGGTATTTTAATAGGTATTGCATTGAATCTGTAGATTGCTTTAGGCAGGATGGCCATTTTGACAATATTAATTCTTCCTATCCATAGGCACAGGATGTCTTTCCATTTATTGGTATCTTTTTTAATTTCTCTCATGAGTGTCTTGTAGTTTTCAGAGTATAAGGCTTTCACTTCCTTGGTTAAGTTTATTTCTAGGTATTTTATTCTTTTGGATGCAATTGTGAATGGAATTGTTTTCCTGATTTCTCTTTCTACTAGTTAACCATAAATATACAGAAATGCAACAGATTTTTGTGTATTAATTTTGTATTCCGCTACTGTACTGTATTCAGATATTAGATCTAGTAGTTTGGGAGTGGATTCTTTAGGGATTTTTATGTACAATATCATGTCATCTACAAACAGGGACAGGTTGACTTCTTCCTTGCCAATTTGGATGCCTTTTATTTCTTTGTGTTGTCTGATTGCGGTGGCTAGGACCTCTAGAACTATGTTGAATCAAAGTGGGGAGAGTGGGCATCCCTGTCTTGTTCCCGATTTTAAAGGAAAAGCTTTCAGCTTCTCACTGTTAAGTATAGTGCTGGCTGTGGGTTTGTCATATATGGCCTTTATTATGTTAAGGTACTTGCCCTCTATACCCATTTTCTTGAGAGGTTTTATTGTGAATGGATGTTGAGTTTTGTCGAATGCTTTTCCAGCATCTATGGAGATGATCATGTGGCTTTTGTCCTTTTTTTTGTTGATGTGGTGGATGATGTTGATGGGTTTTTGAACGTTGTACCATCCTTGCATCCCTGGTGGGATGAATCCTACTTGATCATGATGGATGATCTTTTTGATGTATTTTTGAATTTGGTTTGCTAATATTTTGTTGAGTATTTTTTTTTTGCATCTATGTTCATCAGGGATATTGGTCTGTAATTTTCTTTCTTTGTGGTGTCTTTGCCTGGTTTTGGTATTAGAGTGATGTTGGCCTCATAGAATGAGTTTGGGAGTATTCCCTCCTCTTCTGCTTTTTGGAAAACTTTAAGGAGGATGGGTATTAGGTCTTCACTAAATGATTGATAAAATTCAGCTGTGAAACCATCTTGTCCAGGTATTTTGTTCTTAGGTATTTTTTTGATTACTAATTCAATTTCTTTGCTGGTAATTGGTCTATTGAGATTTTCTATTTCTTCCTGGGTCAGGCTTGGAAGATTGTATTTTTCTAGAAAGTTGTCCATTTCTTCTAGTTATCCAGTTTGTTAGCATATAATTTTTCATAGTATTCTCTCATAATTCTTTGTATTTCTGTGGTGTCTGTAGTGATTTTTCCTTTCTCATTTCTGATTCTGTTTATGTATATGAAATCTCTTTTTTTTCTTGATAAGTCTGGCTAGGGGTTTATCTATTTTGTTTATTTTCTCGAAGATCCAGCTCCTGCTTTCATTGATTCTTTCTATTGTTTTATTCTTCTCAATTTTATTTATTTCTGCTTTAATTTTTATTATGTCCCTCCTTCTACGGACTTTGGGCCTCATTTGTTCTTCGTTTTCTAGTTTCATTAATTGTGAATTTAGACTGTTTTGGGGATTGTTCTTCTTTCCTGAGGTAGGCCTGTATTGCAATATATTTCCCTCTTAGCACAGCATTTGCTGCGTCCCACAGATTTTGTGGTGTTGAATTATTGTTGTCATTTGTCTCCATATATTACTTGATCTCTGTTTTTATTAGGTCATTGATCCATTGATTATTTAGGAGCATGTTGTTAAGCCTCTATGTGTTTGTGGGCTTTTTCATTTTCTTTGAGTAATTTATTCCTAGTTTCATATTTTTTGATCTGAGAAGCTGGTTGGTACAATTTCAATGTTTTTGAATTTACTGAGGCTCTTTTTGTGGCCTAGTATATGATCTATTTTTGAAAATGTTCCATGTGCACTTGAGAAGAATATGTATCCTGTTTGTGTTGGATGGAGTGTTCTGTAGATGTCTGTTAGGTCCATCTGTTCTAGTGTGTTGTTCAGTGCCTCTGTGTCTTTACTTATTCTCTGTCTGGTTGATCTGTCCTTTGGAGTGAGTGGAGTGTTGAAGTCTCCCAAAATGAATGCATTGCATTCTATTTCCCCCTTTAATTCTGTTAGTACTTGTTTCACATATGAAGGTGATCCTGTGTTGGGTGCATAGATGTTTATAATAGTTGTATCCTCTTGTTGGACTGACCCCTTTGTCATTATGTAATGTCCTTCTTTGTCCCTTGTGACTTTCTTGGTTTTGAAGTCTAATTTGTTTGATACAAGTACTGCAACTCCTGCTTTTTTCTCCCTATTAGTTTCATGAAATATCTTTTTCCATCCCTTTACTTTCAGTCTGTGTGTGTCTTTGGGTTTAAAGTGAGTCTCTTGTAGGCAGCATATAGATGGGTCTTGTTTTTTTATCCATTCAGTGTCTCTGCGTCTTTTGATTGGTGCATTCAGACCATTTACATTTAGGGTGATTATCGATAGGTATGTACTTATTGCCATTGCATGCTTTAGATTCGTGGTTTCCAAAGGTTCAAGGGTAATTCCCTTACTATCTCACAGTCTAATTTAATTCACTTAGTATGCTATTACAAACACAACCTAGAGATTCTTTTTTTTCCTCCTTTTTCTTCCTCCTCCATTCTTTGTATGTTATGAATCATATTCTGTACTCTCTATCTGTTGGGTGACATCTATTTAGCCTTAGGAATACTTCCATCTATAGGAGTCCCTCTAAAATGCACTGTAGAGGTGGTTTGTGGAAGGTAAATTCTCTCAGCTTTTGCTTATATGAAAATTGTTTAATCCCTCCTTCAAATTTAAATAATAACCTTGCTGGGTAAAGTATTCTTGGTTTTAGGCCCTTCTGCTTCATTGCATTAAATATATCATGCCACTCCCTTCTGGCCTGTAAGGTTTCTGTTGAGAAATCTGATGATAGCCTGATGCATTTTCCTTTGTATGTGTTCTTTTTTCTCCCCCTAGCTGCTTTTAAAGTCTGTTTTTGTCCTTGATCTTTGCCATTTTAATTATTATATGGCTTGATGTTATCTTCCTTGGGTCCCTTGTGTTGGCAGATCTGTGCATCTCCATGGCTTGAGAGACTCTCTCCTTCCCAATATTGGGGAACTTTTCAGAATTACCTCCTCAGTGACACTTTCTATCTCTTTTTCTCTCTTCTTCTGGTACCCCTATTATGCAAATATTGTTCCGTTTGGATTGGTCACATGGTTCTCTCAATATTCTTTCATCCTTAGAGTTTCTTTTTTCTCTCTGTGCCTCAGCTTCTTTGTATTCCTCTTCTCTAATTTCTATTACATTTACCATCTCTTCTTCTACATCTAATCTGCTTTTAAATCCCTCCATTGTGTGTTTCATTTCAGATATAGAATTTCTTAATGATTGAATCTCCATCATAAATTCGTTCCTGAGTTCTTGAATATTTTTCTATACCTCCATAAGCATGTTCATGATTTTTATTTTGAACTCTCTTTCAGGAAGATTGGTGAGTTCAGTTTCATTTGGCCCTTTATCAGGGGTTTGTGAGATTTTGGTCTGATCCATGTTCTTTTGATGTTTCATATTTCTGTGTGGTGCCCTCTAGGTCCCAGAAGCTCCAGTCTCTGGGGCTGCTCAGCCCTAGAGTGAGGTTCGGGGTCATAGGGGTGTGGAGCTGGTGCCTGCGGAGAGGAAAGATCTGTTTCCTGATTCCCGTCTGCTGTGCCTGTCTTCTTTATCAGAGCCAGTGGGCCGAGCACACAGGTGTAAGCCTCTGTGCTTTGCATCTCTAGCTGTTGTAGGCAGGGCCTCCCTCTCATTGGCCTGACAGCAATGCAGTGACTGCCGGTTTGCAAGCTGGTGCCATCAGGCCATGAGGAAGGCTCTGCAGGCTGTGTATCACAGTGGGGGGCCTTGGAGCTTGCGATGGAGTGCCTGAAGCTCCTCAGAGTTCCCAATCTGTTGGGCAGTGCATGCCCAGACAACCTTGTTCCCCTATTCTTTCTCCCACGCAGCAAGCTCCATGCAAACCCTGCTCCTTCAGCAGCCCTCTTGCTTCTAGGAAGCCTTTCAGACCACCTGCCTTTCCCTTGTTCCAGAGTGGCTGGGTGTGGATCCCATCCTCCACAAATGACCAGAATATGTCTCTCAAGCACTCCACCTGTCCCAGCTCCCCATCCTCCAGAGCACACACAATGTAGGTTTCTGCTTGCAAAGAAGATCTCCAGGGCTAGGTGTTCAGCACGCCCAGGTTCCACCCCCTCCCCGCTCCGTTTCTCTTCCTCCTGCTGGTGAGCTTGGGTTGGGGAAGCACCTGGGTCCTGCCAGATCAAGACTTTGGTACATTACCCTGTTTCATGAGGTCTCCTCTGTTCTTGAGGTCTGTATGCAGTCTGGTACAGCCTTCTTTCCTGTTGCTGTTTTAGGGTTAGTTGTATTAACTATATTTTCACACTATCTGTGGTTTTGGGAGGAGTTCTCTGTGTCACCTCTCACATCGCCATGTTGAATCTCCTTTCCCTGAATATTTGCTTTTATATATTTACTTATATCCGGCCTAAGTCCATGAATATCTTGTTAATATACCTAGTTTCCAGGAACTTTCTGATATGAGCTCAAAATACCCTCTCTTTTTTCCCCCCTCCCTTTTAAAATTGTGATATTTTCCATTATTAAACCTTGGCTTTTTTCCCAGGGATGGCACTGAAGAAGAAAATCAATGACATATCTAGCCAGCTGCCTTGCACTGAATGGGCATTCAAATAGACTCCAAGGGCCAAGTGCAGATGGTGATTTATTGTGCATAGAACTTCTACAGAATGCCTTCATTTGAGCATTGGTGTATATACAATTACTTACCAGAATGCTGCAGTTTTACAATTTAGCCAGGGATGTGTAGAAAGATTATGTTCACTAAGAAATCCACAAATGTAGTTTCCAACCTTTCAGTAATTCTACAAACTCTCAGTAGTCTTCTGCAGGAAGAAAAGAGATTTCAAAAATAGGTCTTCCATTTTACCATATTTTTCACTATTGTCATCCTTATGCAATTCCTATTTCAGAAGCAACTCAAATTCATTGAACCATGTGCCTTTCCTGACATGTAAGTAGATGGAGTTGCTAAAGGCAAATCATTTACTGTGGTTATTGTGAAACCTAAAATGGTGGTAGTCATCTACATGTATCAGAAGCTTGCTCTTTGAAAGATCGTTTTTAGGCAATGTTTATGTGATACTGAAACAGCCAACTGAAATTTGAACAGTTTGAATAAACCAGATCCTTGACATCTCATAGGCAGAAAAAACAAGGGCACTCCTACTAAAGTCCCTTTTCTTATTGAAAATGGCTTTAATTACCAGAATTTGTCCTTATAATTTGAACTTCAGCTTAAATTGTAAGGGTATTATTACCTTTAGGAGGAAAATTTCCAAATCTTGCTTTTTCTTTCTGGGCAAATAGTACCTCATTGCTGTTCTATTTTGGGGATGGCATGCATGTCCAAGCATTTATGGGTTTATATTGTATTTGTGTTTTATATTGTGGAGAACAGGTTGTTTACAAGTGGAATTAAATTCTGTTTTTCTTTGTACCAACATATATGGAGTTATATCACAATGTATTTTCTTTAACATTTTGGCTAAATTCCAGTGAAAAAAAGTTAATCATTTTAATAGCAATACTTCAGACCACTCTTTAATGCAGACAATACACAGTCAAGATTAATAGGAGCTATAAATAAAAATAAGCTGTAATAGTATTGATGAAAATCAGCTCAGCAAATGAAAATGAGGAAATTCAATAACAAATAATATACTGCAGTGACATATCCCATTGAGTTGCAATATGGGGTGGTATGAATAATAGCCCTTCAAATTATTTCTGTACCTTACTAGATAATCAGTGTCTTGGATGGTAAGCTACTAGAAGGGATAAACAAACTTAGTTTGCATGGTGCTGAGTTTAGTATCTGCCCAGTTGAATGTGAATATGCGTCTGATGCTTCATGGTACTGACTGTGCGCATCATATGATTATGCCTATCATCACTGACTACCTTTCCAATTCTCTTTAGGATTTTTCTTCTTATCTATATTTTTCTCTGTCCTTTCTCAGGGAATTTTTCCATTTGAATCTTAGTGTAAGTTTCATAATGGAAGAACTCATGGTCTGCATGTGTTAATACAGGGAGAAGCACTGACATGCGCGTCCTTTGTTCACCGAGCATTGCAATAGGCACTCTTGGAACCATAAAAAATAAAATAAAGTCTATGGATGCTACTCTCCATGTATGGAGCCTAGACAAGACGAATGAGTACACACCTCTGTGGAGTTTAAAGGCACTTAAATATAACTTACCAAAAAAATAAAAATAAACTGTGAGTCCCATTGTATTTCAAATTGGATCCACCCATTTATGATAACAGTATCTCTCTATATAGATTATCATAGTCACTATTGATTCCATATTACTATATCATTTGTTGAATGAATGATTGAATAATTGGGTGAATGTTTTCAGTGGTTCTTGCCAGTGCTTATGGGTGAGGTGTGGTGAATAACTGCCAAATAGTTATGTGACATTTTAAGAATTTTGACCAGCCACTGCAAATCTATTTATTAAAAGTGCTGACCCCCCTTGACAGTGTCACTATTGTTTGTACTCTCAGTCAGTTGCTATTATGCTTTTGCTTAGAATTACATTCCAGAAATATTTATATAGACAGAACACCTATTATGTGCTTAGCAATGTACTATGTACTGAGTATTGTGGAAAATGAAACAAATATAGACCCTGCCTTCATTGAGCATGTGGTGCATTAGCGGAGATAGATGGTAAACAATGCTGTGAAGGTAACCGACAAAGTCTATTGTTAGAAGATAACAGTATAAGTCTAGGGATCTACTTTGTGCGTTCAGGAAAAGCCTTACTAAAGAATTAATCTTTAAACTGAGATAAAAGGGGTAAGAAAGGTCCAGGCATTTGAAGAACTAGAGACACAGCATTCCTAGCAGGGGGAACAGCATATGTGGAGCCTATAAGGCATGAAAGCGTTTGGTGTGTTTCGGTAACTTTAAGGAGACCAATGTGACTGTAATGCAGAGAGGGAAGGGAAAGGTTCTTGATAAAGCTGAAAATAGGAACATACCAGACCTACGGCTCTGTCGGCCATCCTGAGGATTTTACTCTTTCTTTTAAGGGTAATGGGAAAATGTCAGTGGGTTTTAACCAGGGCTACGAGTGGGGTTTACATGTTTAAAAGATTATTTTGGCTGCTGTTTGGATAGTGAATGGAGAATACAAGCAAATAGGAGTAATCAAGAATAAAGTTATTGCAGAGGTCCAAGCAAGAGGTGAAGCTAGAGGGAAGAGGACAAAATTGAGATACATTTTGGAGGTAAAACCTATAGGACTTTCTGTTCCAGGTTACATTTGAGTGGAAAGAAGAGGGAGGAATCAAGAATGAGTCAGGTTTCTGGCTGGAATGACTGATGTGGGGAAGATTAAGAAATGAATGTGTTTCAGGCTATAAATCAAGAATCCTGTTTTAAACATTTTTATTTTGAGATATGCACTAGAAATGTAAGAATATAAATAGGTGGTTTCATTTACTAGCCAATGATGTCGCAAGTTCAGATGTTCCTACCATGGAAATAAGTGACAAGAGTGGTAGGCCTGTCATGCTTTAATTAATTCAACAAACATTTGTTGAGTTTTTGCTGTGTGGCAAGTATCGTGCTAAGCACTAGGAATACAAGGTCATAGTCACTGCTGATAAGAAGCTTATTATAATCTAATGAGGAGACTGAAAAAACATGGATAATTTAAAATCCAGTGTGATAAGAACAGTAGGAGAAACATCTAATTCAAATAGTTGGAAGGGTCAGGGAAGGATTCTTAGAAGATATGACATCTGAGTTAAGTTCAAAAGTAATATCTAGCCAGGCACAGAGGAGCAAAAGGCATTCCAGATTATTTTTATTGGAATAAAATTGTCTCAGTAACAGATTTAAGACAAATCAGAAAAGGAAAATTTTAATATTTTTCTGATCACAGACTATTTGTACGGCATAGTATGATTATTGACTATGGCCATAATATCAGAATAGGAAGTAGAAGACCTGTTAGACATCATCTAGTATGGATGGTCCTCGACGAAACGATGTTTCAACTTAACAGTTTTTCAACTTTATGATGATGTGTAAGCCGTACACATTCTTTGGAAACCATACTTCGGATTTTGAATTCGGATCTTTCCCGGACTCACAGTATGTGGGCTGATGCTCTCTCATGATGCTGAGCGGTAGCAGTGAGCCACAGCTCCCAGACAGCCACTCCAGCACGAGGGTGAGCACCCGGTACACTTCCAAGTGCTCTGTACCTGACCATTCTGTTTTTCGTTTTCAGTATTTAATATATTACATGAGATATTCAACACTTTATTCTAAAATAGGCTTTGTGTTAGATGATTGTTCCCAGCTGTAAGCTAATGGAAGTGTGCTGGGCACATTTAGGGTAGGCTAGACTAAGCTATGGTGTCTGGGAGGTCAGGTGTATTAATTGCATTTTTGACTTAACAATGTTTTCAACTTAGGATGGGTTTATCAGGATATAACCCCATTGTAGGTCCCAGAAGATCTATATAGTTTTATGGATGGGGAATTAGACTCAGAGATGGATGACCCATCCAGATAATTCTGCTGTCACTTTTTCGTTTTCAGATGTTGTAAGTATACTATGAATGCATAGTCTACATGGTGCCCAAAAGCATTAATTCAATCCTCTGAGTTATTCACCTATTTATAAGAGAGTATTTTATCCCTAGAGATATTGCATTACACTCGATTCTGCTCAGTTATTATTTCCCCCTTCATTCGCAATGGAATAAATGTGAGGCTATCCTTCAATAACTTGTATCTGCAATTAAACAGCCTGTTTAACATGATAAGGTAACACTCAGTATATAATCTTTCAAAAGAAGGTTGTGGTCATCTTCCCTTACTTTCTAAGTCTCCATTTTCTGCCACTGAACATACCAGTGTCTTGGGGGAAAGATGAAAGAGTTGACTATTTGAAGTTCAATTATTGGTTGTCTCATAGCTCTTTGTTTCTACTGCTCCTATCCTTTGCCAGACTGACACTCTGTTCACTTACACCGTTGATTTCCTACATGTTCTGCCACTATTGTTTCTAGCATCATACTCACTGGAAAAAGCAGGTCCTCACAAATTATAGGCAGGAAGCAAAAGGAACACAAAAGCAAAAAATTACACCATTTCTCTTTCTTCCCCTCCGCATAATGCCAAATTCAGTAAGTGAATGGAAAAGTTTAGCAAAGAGAGCAAATTATGCCTCAACAATAACAGCAGCGTCTTCAAAATCAAAGGAAAGAAGCATACAGTGCTTGTTCATTAAGCCAGTTGAGAAGAAGCTCATCTGAATGCTTGATTATATGAGTAAGAATTATAATTTCATTACTCTAAACCATAACACATTAGGCACTTTTGTGTAAGGGGAGTCCAGGCACTCTCTTTGGATGACAGTTGCAGTGATATCTGACAAAAAAAAATGGAATCACCTTAAATCTCTATCAGTAGGGACTGACTAAAAAAATATATATATTCTTCCATATGGAATACTATGCAGCTATTAAAAAGGATGTAGCCAGATATATCCCCAAGGTATTACATTTTAATCAAAATATAGTATAGTCTCTGTCAAAAACTTCCAAATTCCAGTTAGAATCTATTAAACATATGCACATATACACAAATGCACACACATCACACTTTGATCCACATATACAGAGATGCACATATACTCATGCAGACTTACATGTATGTATATGCATAAGATATGCAAATGTTTTAATTGTTATTCCTGGGGAGTAGCACTTAGGAACAGGGATAGAAGGAAGTATTCCTTCTCATCCTATATATCCTTTCTATATTTTTGGAACTGTTTACCATTTGCAAGTATTTTTTATAAAAAAAATGAGATATTGTGAAAATATTGATGTGGAAAATAAATTGTACAAAATAGTATACACAGTATTATGTAGCTATATAAAAATTATGGAGTAAAATATACCAAAATGATTTTGAAATGCAGAGAAAGTTAAACTGGATAAATAATACATGGCCAAACAGAAATTCTTTAGTGTCTGCTTTAATGAACAGATAAGAATGATTACCAATTATTGGAATGTAAATGCATGCTTTTAAAATACTTTTTAAAAGCTTATTTTGAATAGCTTAAGCTTTTGCTCTCTACATTTTAATTTGTTTTTCATGTTTTTTTCACTAATAGTAAATTTCTAACAAAGCCTGTTGGAATTTTAACATATTCTGGATTTGTAGAACACTAATGAGAATTTTAAACATCTTTGTGAAATCAACAGTGGACAATAGTTAATCCATCTTTTAACGTACTCTTTGAAATACTGAATTAAATATCGTCTGTAAGTTGAGAAATCAGTCAAGATTGTTGTATTCATCTTTATGAGTCTTTAGATTTGTTTATCCTTTTTGAAATCATGGACATGTTCTATTTGGTGAACAAAATCTCAGAAGTTTTGGCTGTTGAAAAAGAGCCCTCCAAGCTGGATTATACATGGCTTTTTCTGTCTGGCTGCTGGCCTTTGGTTAACACCTTCATGAGAGTGTGGATAACTGAAAAGAAGGGTGAAATACTAATTGGTTATTACTGCTGCATCCAGGATAAAAATCTGGGAGGAGGGCTTCGTGAAAACCAGAGATTAATTTTCTGTGCTACTACCACATAGATTATTAAGATTTGGAACTAGAGAGTTGGAGAATTTGGTTTTAAGATTTCTCTGGGGATTATTTTTAAATAGAATTTGGTTGATTTGAATGTGAATTCACCTAGTGTAGTGATTTACGGAAGCTGTCCAGAGGTACCTCATGAGATTTTTTTACTTAAGCCCTGATAGTGATCTTAAGCCTAAGTATGCAGATATGCCTAAAATTTAATTAAAGTAAATATTAAAAAACAAATTTCTGTTTGCATTATATGCAAATTTATAAAAAGTCCACATGAATTGTGGTGATTTATTTACTTTTAATCTCTAGGGAATTTAATTTATTTCCATATTAAGAATATCTATACAGATTCTTATACTCACGAGTAAATGTAGTAACTGAATCATGCAAAAGGTCATATTTGGAATCTCATATTTCCCTTACATTTTAGGTACATATTTTCTTTCTGGGATTCTTTCTTGCATTTACAAATCCTATCAATCCCTGAAGGCCTAACTCAAGTCTCCCCTATTTGATAAAGTCTTCCTCACCAACTTCTGCATATATTGCTCACTGCCTTCAATGAACTCCTAAGGTTTTTATTGTCTGACATTCAGTCTTGCAGTTGACTATTTACTGGCTTAAGCATTGATTGTTAAGTCAGTATCCCCAGTGAAATGGTGAAATTCTTAAGGGACTGCAAATACTTTTAATTGTATCAATACAGAAGTCTCTTGAATTCCTTCCAACACCTAACACAGAGTACCATGTAGGTGCTCAGAAATATTGGATTTTTTTTTGTCCATTTTTTGGGCTGTACACAAGTTACATTTAGAATTCCTTCTATCTCACTATTGCCATTGCCTCAATTAGTTCCATCCCTTACTATATCATTTTTTTTATAAGGCAGGACAAAATATTGCCACTGATATTGAACTCCAGTTTGGCTTATCTGCAGGCAGCAGGCTTTCCTGTAGGGCATTGTGAGCATTTACAAAGCTAGTATAGCTAATCTGTTACAGAGCTATCGTGCCCTTTTGGTCTGATTTATTTTCATGGGGCTGCAATATTCTCTGGGTGACTGTGAAAGCTCAGAATTCGACTTTTGCAAGCATCAGTGACCAGGTAGTAACTTTGTGGAACAAGAAATCATCTCGTGACCATCTATACTTAAAGGCCAAACAGAACACTTCCTGTTATGATGAAGGGTGTTTTGGTAAATGTATGCTGGGGAAAGGGGGGCATTGGGACAGTATCTTCTCTCCCTTTGTTCCCACAATCTCTGTTTACCCTGCTCATTACAGTAGGCCTAATGCCACTTGAGATTCAGTACCTTTAAGTAATATTTTAATATAGCATATAATAATTTATCTTCTTTCCCCAGTGTAGGCCATAGAAAATGTTTGTCTCCCTCCTCTGCTCAGGTCTTTAAGGAATTTCCTTCTATCTGCCAGAAAACCATCTTGAGAGACTATGAAATTGGAGAGACTTGCATGGAATCTGATGTCGTGACTCTACAGCCAATTCTGCCAAGGAATAACTCCAGAGGATTCAGGGACAGTATTTAAGGGTTGCAAGAGACATCCTATCCTGCTCTTGGGCTTCTTTGGCTATTTTGACCTCAGGGTTCCGTTCCCTGAAAAGAACAGGTGTGCCTGACAGCAGGTGTGTTTGTTCTACTTTTCCTATGGCAGCTGTCACTCCCCAGGTAACTCCCTTTTCCAGGTGGTGAATTCTTATAAGCCATCATCTTCTTTCCTGGCTACTATTACTTTAAAAAAAATGTTTGGCTGTCGACCTTCCCTCATTGGACTTTAGAAGTACTATTGTTGTCATTGTTGATTTTCTTTGCTTTTGTATTTTGGGTTGATTTTTTTTAAAGGGAAAATATGTCTTCAGGTGGATTCTATTTACAATTCAGACAAACTTAATGTTTTCCTCTTCAAAGCCTCCATGAGTCTGCAGCCCTCGTTGATTTGAATTGAGTTTTGAAGGCTTCTTCTGCGACAGCTCTGGGTTTCTCCATTTTTGCATTTGCTAGTATATCTTAGGGTTCGTCCTCAGTCAGGACACCTGCTGCTGGGACTGCCAGTCACCACATGCTTGGCTTTCATCCTCCCTCGTTTCTATTCATAGTGTGTACACCTCGTAACTCTAAAGGACTATTTGATGCCCCAGTGTTGTTTAATACCTACATGATTAAAGCAGCTGAGAGAATTAGCACATGCCCAAAGCCTAAGGAAAAACCCAGTCCAAAAGAAATTGTATCTCAGGCCAAAATCATTTTTAATAAACTCTGCTGCTCAATCTTACCTGTTCCTCTGTTGGGCTCCCTCTGGCATTGTGTAGGTATTTGAGAAGTCGGCTTGAAAAGGGTACTTTCAGGCATGTGTTTGGCTCTCAGTATAATAGCATTTACTGAGCCCCAACAGTGTGCAGGACCCTTACAGTGGTCTCATAGTAAGATACAAAAGAAGTGAGCATGCCATTCTAATACTCAAGGAATCAAGTGACTGGAACTTAAGATGAACTGAGGGAGACAAAATGCATGAAGATAAAAAGACTTAGATGCCTTTTGAAGGCATCAGATGAATAAACGTGACATGTAGGGGCATAAAGTGAATGTGTGATCACAGTTGAAAGGAGGTAGACATCTTCAGTGAGAGTCACAGAGGAATAAATGGTGTGGATGCAAAAGCTTTTCTCCTGAGGGTTCTGAGGGATTTTGGTAAGGTAATGCACAGTGTAGAAAAGAAGTTTGTGTTCTGATAGAGTTATATGACAATAATAATAACTGCTACTATTTATTGAATTTTTACTCTGTGTCAAGGTAAAATGAATGGAAGAATAAGGGAACAACAAAATATAAGGTTTAAAGCAATACATTCTTTTTTTATTGAAGAATTGTTAATATACAATCTTATGTTGGTTTCAGATGTACAACACAGCGGTTCAACAGTTACCCACATTATAAAATCCTCACCTCCTCTAATGCAGTCACTATCAGTGTAGAAAGATGTTACAGAATCATAGACTATATTCTCCATGCTGTACTACCACCCCTGTGACCAAGTTATATTGTGATTGCAAATTATTGTGTCCCTTTATCCCCTTCCCCCTCCCCACCCACCCTCCCCAACCCCTCCCCCTCAGTAACCAGAGTCTGTGAGTCTACTGCTGTTTTGTTCCTTCTGTTTTGTAAAGCAATACATTCTTGAAGTCTGAAGTGCGTGACCATGGGTTGCGGCTCAGCTAGAGAGGTAGGTGAAGTGCGTGTCTGTGTTTGTGTGTGTGTGTGTGTGTGAGAGAGAGACAGAGAGAGAGAGAGAGAGAGAGAGAGAGAGAGAGAGAGAGAGAGAGACTGAGATAGGAAAGAGACAGAGAGATAAAAGCATACAAAATGAGACAGAGATAGAGACAGAGAAACAAAGAGAAACCTTGGAGAGTAGGGCGGGGTCTGGGAGTTAGAGGCTACAGTGTACAGTAGTTTTCCCTTACTGGCAGTATAGCTTTCCATGGGTTCAGTTAACCCGTGGTCAATCGTGTTCCAGAAACAGATGATCTTCCTTGTGACATGATGTCAGGGGTCAGTAGTAGCCTAAGGCTACATCACAATGCCTGCATCATTCCCCTCATTTTGTCTCCCCGCATAGGCATTTTATCATCTCACATCATCAGAGGACGGGTGAGTACGGCACACTAAGATATTTTGAGAGAGAGGGCGCACATTCAGATAACTTTCATTACACTATATTGTTATAATTGTTCTATTCTGTTATTAGGTATTGTTGTTTATCTCTTACTGTGCCTAATTTATGCATTAAACTTTATTATAGGTAGGTATGTTTGTATAGGCAAAACCATAGTATATATAGGGTTCAGTATTTTCCGCAGTTTCAGGCATCCACTCAGGGTCTTAGAATGTATCCCTGGTGAAAGATGGGTGACTACTGTAGATGAACAGTAAGTTCAGTGAGGAAAGGAATACAAGAAAAGAAGAGGCTGTGTATAAAGAGAAGGATTCATAGTTCTAGATCTTGGAATTAAATTATTTACCTACTGAATGGATTTTCCCCGGAAACCTTGGACTTATTTTTCTCATGCATAATAAAATAGAACATCTAAATTTGAAAATAGAGTTTTCACAGAAAGTAAAGTGTTTCTTTAAAATGCTAAATTCTTGACTTCCAGAGTATGTCCAATTTTTCCACATATTTTTAATCCATGGTAATTCTAGGGTATAGCCTATTGGAAATTTGAATGCCAAAACCATGTCAGAAAACTATGTAAGTAGAGATTTACAGTGAATTATTTAAGAGACCCACATCATCACATTAGCACAAGGCTTAGCTATATTATGACAGTGGAAAACCTAGTATAAGAGCCTTCTGGAGCACCAGGTAATATGCCTGAGGTCCCTTTCCTGCAGGTGAATTCTCTAGTGGCAGTTTTCACAATTTATGCCAGAGACTTCTTTTTCTGCAGACATAATCTCTAGCAGAAATTTCACAGCCTCTGTTGACAGAACCGATGTGTATATAGGCCCAGACTGCTAGACAACACCAACAATCAGCAGTCAGCAAATACTTATTATGTCTTGACCATGTGCCTAGCACCAAGCTAGAAACAAAGGGGGATATAAGAAAACTGATGCATACACTATCCCCTCCAATACTTTACAATCTACTTTGAGCAACAGGGCTGACATACTTAAAGTAACTAAAATAGTGCCAAGACTATATTCAGTCAAAGCCATGCTGTCAGGGGGTGGGGTGAGAATTTTAGGAGGTTAGAAGAGGGAGAATCAATTAGAGCAACAGTTTGGGGAAATCTTCATAAAGGAATTGGAAATTGCCCTACAATTCAAAAGAGGTAAAATTTAAAGAGGTAGAAAAAAAGGAAATAATTTACATTGAGAATAATTCAAAGGAAGGCAAAGAAGAAACCTGATATTTTTATAGTACAACAAGGAGAACAGCTTGATTGGAATGGAAGACATGTTTGAGATCAATAGAAAATAATTTAGGTAGGGCCAGGTTACCAAAGGACCTTGAAAACCAGGTCAGATATTTTGAATTCAATATACTGAGCAATGGGGACCACTAATATTTGCAAGAGGAGCACACCATGATCATTAAGGAAGCATTTTAGGAAGGTGAGTATGATACTGATATACAGGGCAGATTAGAGAGTGGAGAGAAAGGTATTACAAATATTACCACAGCTATAGAAAAAGCACGTACTTGACTTCAATCTCATCTTTGAAGTCACGCAGGCCATTCCAAAGAAAGTCCTAGCTTCCATTGTTAGAGGGACCATGCACTTGCCTCAGTGGAGAAAATCTCTAGCTCTCAGTATTGATTCGGTTTCTACAGATGTTCTTTTAGGAATTACCATTATTCCTTTTTATTAGAGCAACCCCTCAAATTTTCTCCATCTGGGGCTGATGGAATAGCTTGGCAGCTCCTATGGTAGGGAAGGTGGAGCATGTAAGAGCGATGGAGTTTTTTGTTTTAGGAGAAACAATATGTTTTAAGAGAAAAACATAGCAAAGCAAAAGAATTTAGGCGGCTGACCCAAAACCCAGGATGTAGCTGAGAGTAGCAGAAGGACAAACAAGTGAATCCCAAATACAGACAAACTGGAAGACGGAGCTGGGTGATGTAGAGAACTCAGGGCATTAATCAAATGTCACTGGAATTACACATAAGCATTGAGACAATTGTAATTTCAGTTTTGATTCACATACTTGGGTATTTCCCTGCCAAACTTTTTAAGTGTAAACTTGGTTAGATTTTTATCATCATCAAAGGAGAACTGATTGCTAGATTTGAGGGGGGAAATATTTTTCTTAAAAAAAATTGGTGATGAGGACACAGGAAAGCTACTTCTCCAAAGAAAACCTCTTAAGGATAATCAAAATGAGAATGGGTTAATTAAATTACACTGAAGGGAAAAGAAAGTCAAGTATATTTTTACTGATTTGTCTTTTGCCTTCCTCAGTTCTTTCCCTATAGCATGACTTCTTCCCTTTAGACGATGGTTTTCCATCGGGCTATAGATTAGGATCTCTGTGGGAACTTTCAAAAACTCAGATGCCCAAACTTCACTCTAGATTAACTCAAGCTTTGGTATTTTCCAAAGCTCCCCAAGGGATTCTAATAGGTAGCCAGATTTGAGAAGCATGATATTAGATTAGCAACAGCATCTTTCCCTCTGCATTCCTTATATACTCCTTTAAAGCATAACATTTTTGCCAGGGACGTATATTTTAACTAAACTGAAAATGAATGTTACAATGATGACTGAAAGCTCTTGAGGGCAGATGCTTGGTTTGTTCATGTTTATATCATGGGCTTTTGTCAATAAAGTTTATTAAATTAATATTAAGTAGTGTTCAGGGTGAGTGGGACTGGAAATAGGTCCTAGGACACGTAGTTTTTATGTAAGGAGTGAGGGGAAGGAAAAAACCCAGATTTTAAGATACAGCAGTGGTGGCTATAGTGGAAAAGTCTTGGGTAGATCCTATGGATATAAAATACCACTTTAGAACTGTAGTCTACTGCTAGATCTTTTGGTTATTCATAATGTTTAGGTAAGTCACTTGTCACTGGATGTCTCTGATCATTGTTAAAATGAGGAAAATAGTTCCAGCCCCATCTGCTTCACAGGGTTGCTGTGAGACTCAACTGAAATTTATAGCTATGAGTGTTCATTTGACAGTATTTTAAAGTACAATATGCTAGATATATGTAAAATTGTTATTATAATTCATAAAGCCCGTGAATAGACTTTTGTCAGAATGAAAGTCCTAGAAGAATCAATAGAGCACTGTAAATGCCTTTAACCATGAAATTCAGTAGAGGTATGAGGAATAGACTGCCTTTGAAAGGCTTCTTCCCTCAAAGATTGCATTCTCTATAAACCTGAAAGAGGATTACGTCCGTCGTGGACATAGCATAATTTTGCAGACTTCAATAATGCAATGGAAATAATCCTAAAGAAGGAACTTGATAGGAATTCAAGTTTCATGTACAGTATTAACTGACTTTATGAACTTGAGCAACATTCAAATGTATATACTCCCATTTATTGATTCATTAAAGGGAAGGAATCAGGGTATTATCATTTGTTAAAATCATTAATTCATCTATTTAGCATATATGTATCAAACACCTATTATGTACCAGGTAGAATTTTTAGGACTGGGAATAGAGTAGTGAAAAAAAAATGTATTTCCTACCCTCATGAACCTTACTTTCTAATAGGAGGTGGGGCATAATGTAATGTAATTCCAGCTACAGAAAATCTCCATGGAAAAAAAATAAAGCAAGGTAGGGCCACAGAACGATGAATGAGGCTAAAAGAGTGAATGTTTTCTATGTGTCAAGATCCACTTTGGGCACTTTCCATATGTTATTTTTATTTGATCATCATGAGCACCCTATGCAATAGGTATTATGTTCATTTTTTTATTAAAGTCCAGTTGATATACAATCTTATATTGGTTTCAAGTGTATAACACAGTGGTTTAATAGTTACCCATATTACTAAATCCTCACCCCAACTAGTGCAGTTACTATCTGTCCACATAGGAAGATGTTACAGAATCATTGGCTACATTCTCCATGCTGTACTACCATCCCCTTGATCAACTTACATTAGGATTGTGAATTTTTGTGGCCTTTTATCCCCCTCACACACCCTACCATCCCCCCCAAACCCTCCACCATGGTAACAACCATTCACCTCTCAGTGTCTATGAGTCTACTGCTATCTTGTTCATTTTGTTTTGTTTTGTTTCTAGATTCCACAAATAAGTGAAATCATATGGTATATGTCTTTCTCCACCTGGCTTACTTCACTTAGAATAATACCCTTTAGGTCCATCCATGTTATTGCAAATGGCAGGATTTCTTTCTCATTTATGGCTGAATAATAGTCCATTATATATATGTACCACATCTTCTTTATCCTTTCATCTACTGATGGACACTTAGGTTGCTTCCATATCTTGGCTATTATAAATAATGCAGCAATAAACATAGGGGTGCATTCATCTTTTTGTTTCAGGGATTTTGTTTTCTTTGGGTAAATTCCTAGAAGTGGAATTACTGGGTTGTATGGTATTTCTATTTTTAGTTTTTTGAGGAACTCATCTTCATTTTAAGGAAGGAAAACTAAGGCTTAAGAGTTTAAGAAGCTTGCTTAAGTTTATGTAGTGACTGTGTAACAAAGTTAGAGTTGGAACTGCAATCTGCCTGAGTTCAAACCCCATGTGCTTTCTACTACATGTGACCAAGCACTTATGTGACTTGATCTGTTTCCACATTCCTTTCTGAAAAACAAGAATGTTGGACTTTATCAGAAATTAACATCTGGCAGGCCATGCACCCTACCTGACTTGCAGACATGTGTTTTAGATAGTGACTTCTTTAATTGAACTACTTGTTAGCATTTCAGAGTAAGAGACTTTATGTAAAATTATTGATTTACAACTTTTTTTAAGGTGTTGGAAAATTTAGTACCCCTGGATCTGCATTCCCACACGTCAGGACCAACTGACAATAAGCAATAGCGCCTCTTTGAGGCAGAGCATGTACTCTGTTTCTCCACCGTCTCCACCAATCCATATGGTCATACCTGACCCACTCCACTTACATAATTATCTGGTCCACACAGGTATTTCAGTTTGTGACTCATTAGACCACACAGTCTGAAAAGCCCCTTTCAATTCCAAAGTTATTATCCAGTGCTGAAAGTTCAGTAATAAGCTTTATATTTTACCTTTTAGCATTTAACTATTTATTTCACAACCTTGGCTATATTTCAGTGAGTTTTCTTCCTTTGTTTGTTCCTTGCTTTGATTTTTTTATGGTTTAGCAACCATGTAAATAACAATCAAAACTGCACAGTAACTCCTTTATTTTTTCATTTAAAATATGATCCAGTGAGTCTTTATGCAGAAAAAAAATGTGAAACATGCTAAACACGTTAAAAGTCTCAAGTGTGTGTATAAAATATAAACAGAATAATTAACAAGTAATTCATAATGGTAGTTAAATTCTGCCAGTGTGGAAGCATGCAAACCAGTTTAGAAGTCCATGTTTTAGTTACACCTATAATTCACCACAGCCTTTAAAATCCAAATAATTTATTAAGCTTATATTGGTTAGAAGAGGAAGTTCAGTGATAATACTGAAGGGGGTGTAGAAAAAGATCTCTTTCATGAAAATCATTCAAAGTATAATTATTCTTAAGTACAGCATTATTAAAATGTATTTCTATAATATAAAAGTTTTTATTAGTATTCTGTGATATAAGGTGCCCTTCTGCAGCATTATGTTAAATTCTTTTTCTCTCCATATTTATATATTTTAGAGCATTTATTTTATAGAGGTAAACAATGCAGTCTCTGCTAGACTTAGAGTGAATTGCAGTTGTTTAGTGGTGTCTTGTCAGCTCATAGGACCAATTATCTGTCCATGTGGTTGCCTTCAAGCTGCCCTGAAGCACAGTAGCCTCTGTGGCCAGGATATCCAGCTTGTTTGGTGGTTCATACTCTGCAGTTACTTGTTTGATTTCACACAGGTAGAGTAGGAGCCCACTTGCATAGTGCAAAGTGAAGTATGACATGGAGTCCCCTTTCCTCATCCCAGCCACGAATGCCTTCCTATATAGCTTGCCACAATGCCTGGGATTCCCAGCCTTGGAGCATCATTTCTTTGGGTGAGTTATTGTCTCCTTGGGGAAAGCAAAACCACTTAGAAAAGGATAAGCCATTGTCCCATGTACAAGTAGCAATGGCTTCATTAACAGTATGAAATTGTTCATTGATTTGCATATCAAAGTATCATGGAGCATAGAGCAGGTCCCTGGGGCAACAGGACACAGAACAGGTAACTCTTAAGTGGGGAAATAGAATAGTTGGGTCCAAATATAAGGCATTCACCAGGAAGGTCACGCGAGAGATGGAGCTCTTTGGTGGAGAACCATGGACAGTACATACTTAGCTGGGGCAGAGTTGGTAATAAAGGAAAGGGACAATAAAAATGGGGAGGACAAAATGAAATAAGGTTAAATTGCACCTACTTCCTCCATTCCCTCCCTGGTGCTAACGCTTATGTTATCTGTTGGTTATAAATTAAAAAGACATTAAGCCTTCAATTAATATGAGTGCTTGAGGAATGGGGTGCTTTAAGAGAAAGCTTTTGTTAATTTAGATTGAAATATGCTGTAAAATAAAGATACTGATGATGTTGCAAATTGCTGTAAAAGGACAGATAAGGGAGAGAAAGTCAATTTAAAAATTAAATAAGAAAATGCAAAGAAGAATAATAACACAGGACAATATTAATGTCCTTATTTAATTTCTGAATTGACGTTTCCCCATTATCCATCCCCCTTCCTAGTCCGAGTAATTTGGAAGCATACTATTATCTGTATTTTACAATATTATATGAGTTTTCTATTGCTGCTGTAATAAATCACCACAAACTTAGTAGCGTAAAACAACACAAATTTGCTTTCTTAGTGTTCTGGAAGTCAGAAGTTTGAATGAGTTTCACTTTGCTTAAGTCAAGGTGTGTGCAACGCCGTGTTACTTCCTGAAGCCTCCAGGGGAGAATCTGTTTCCTTGCCTTCTCCAGCTTCTAGAGGCTGCCCACATTCGTTGGCTCATGGCACCTCCCTCCATCTTCAAAGCCAATAATGCTACATATCTTTGACCTTTATTCCAGCATCATATCTCCCTCTTATTCCTCTTCTGCCTCCCTTTTCTACTTTCAAGGACCCTTATGATTACATTGAGTGCACTCAGATAATCTCAGAGTATTCCCCCATCTTAAAGTTAGTTCATTGGCAACCTTAATTCCATATACAATCTCAATTCCCCTTTGCCATGGAACCTAACCACTCACAGATTCTGGGGATTAGGACATGGACATCTTATGGGAGCCATTATTCTACCCTCCACAAACATAATTAACATAAATTATTACACTATGATTAAGACATTGTTTGTCACAGTAATATAAATGGGTTGACAGCTTTTGTTCCCAGACAAAAACACACAAATTTATAAATTTTAGTCAAGTACACCAGTAAGAGAGAAACATTATACAAAATTATAAAAATGTTTCAAAGTAAAGGAATGGACAAAAATGTGCAAGAAAACTTTGAATAAATAGAGTAGAGTAAAAATGCTAATATCAGATGAAGTGACATCTAAGGCCAAAAGCATTAAAATTATACCTACGTGTACTAATTCACTCAACAAATACTTGTTGTATGTAACTATTTGGAATGAAATATGAAGTGTTTCAGAAACCTACAATGACAGTTGTGGGATATAATTCTCTCAGAGTTTGAAAATTAAGAAGTCAAAAAAAATAACAATACAATGGATTTAAACAATGTAATTAAGAAACTTGACCTAATATTTTGACGAATTCATAGAATGATAGACTCTAATGCAAAAGATTACACACTGCTATCTTTTGCTTGGACCATTTATAAAATTGATCATGTGCTTTGCCACAAAAAAAACTTTATTTTAATAACCTCCCAAGTGGAGAACTGACAGGTCACATTCTCCAATGAGAATTTTATATAGCTGGAAATCAACAATAAACATATGACAAAAAATAAACTGAAAAAAAATCTTGGAACCATAAAATAATTTTCATAAATAATTTTTTAGATCAAAGAGGAAATTAAACACAAATTTTAAGTTATTTAAAAGTAAACAAAAATGAGATTATTTCATAAAAACCCTAGGGATGTAGCTAAAAACAACACAAAGGAAAATTTATAGTATTAAATGAATTCAAAGAAATAATGAAAAAGTCATCCAACTCAGGGAAACAGAAAAAAGAAAAATATGTATCACACCAAAGTAGTCATACAAAACTAATAAGTATTTAAGATAAATTACAGGATTTAAATGGGGACTTAACAAAGCCAAAAGCTGCTTCTACAAGAAGATGTATAAAAGAGGGATTCTTTATTCTACACTTAAACACAGACTAATAAAGTTCCTGAACTCCAAGGATAAAGAGAACATCTTGCAGGCCTCCTGGCAGAAAAAAACAAGTTATTTACAGTGAAAAAAATTAATACTACTGGGATTGGATTTCTCATTTATACCATGGGAGCTAGAAGAAAATCGAATAGCATCTAGAAATTTGCAAGAGGAAAGGACAACAATCCAAGCATCTTCTTACCCAATCAGAGTATCAGTCACCTGTCTGAGTCAGAAAAAAATATTTGAGGACATCCAAGAATTCAGAGAGTATATCACTCTTGCACACCACTGACAAAAATATTTGAGAAAACACTTTAACCAATCAATAAATGAATCAGAACAGAGACCTCAAGATGAGAAGATAAATAAGAGAAGAAACAGTGATAGGCAATGAACCTGGCTCCCTGGAAAAAATAATTAAATCCAATGGAAAGGCAGATTGCTTAAGATAAAGTAACAAGCTAGGATTCTTTAAACAGAAAGGGCATTTTGTAAGGGTTATTTATAAGGGAAATAAAATAACATTCCAGAACAGACCGTCCAAAAGAACTATAAAGAGAGATATGTCTCTAGTTTTAAATTTTTTGGTAGCCATATTTTGAAAAGTAAAAAAGAAATAGATGACACTTATTTAATAATCTATTTTATTTAATTCAATATAGCTAAAATATTATCATGTCAATGTGTAATCAATATAAAAATTATTAATGAGATAGTTTGCTTTCTTTTTTCATGCTAATATGTCTTAGAAATCCACATATATTTCAGACCTATAGCGCAGCAATTCAGACTAACAACATCTCAAGTGCTCAGTAGTCACATGTGGCTAGTGGCTGCTATATTGGACAATGCAAGCCTGTAGCTAAAAATATTAAACCATCTCAGCAAAGCACAGGAGATTGGGGTGAGAGGAAGGGGTGAAGTAACAGCCTTCGGAAGATCTCATGAGATCAGGAAGATAAGGGAGAAGGATATGAATGTAATATTGTTTATAGGGTTAACATTAATAACGAAAGAAACAACCCGGCTGTCTAGCAATAGGTTATTAGTTATATAATTAATGGCACTCTCATGACATTGAGTATTCCGATATTGGAAGAATGAGAGGCATACCCTATCCTAGAAGAACATCCATGTGATATCTGTAAGTAAAATAAATGTAGTGCAATGCACAAAAGATACCACTTTCATAAAAATAAGAAAGTCTCTTTATATGTATCTATATATTTGGATATTTTTTATGGACCTAGAAAAGATAAGGGAAGATACTTTACAATGAATACTAGTTGCCTTAGGATGGGCTTGGAGGAGGCAGAGAAGGAGTTATTAATTCATTTTGACTTTATGAGCATCTGTATTGTTTCAATTGTTACAGTGAGGAATTTTTTGGCCAATTTTTAAAACATCTAATATAGTATAAATGAGACTGATAAAGAAAGAGAATAAACAGCAATAGCTCTTGGTGAGTGGAAAGGACGTGATCTCTCTTGATGGACTCAGACAAAACCTAAGATGATAGCATTATTAAATCATTAATAAAGGGGTTATGGGATTAAAGGAAAATAAAGGTGAAGTTTAAAAAAAAATCCCATTATATAAAAGGCCTTCCTAAGTGAAGCATGAAACCCAGAACCAATAAAGAAAAAAATTGACAGCTTTGACAACATAAAAATTGAACACCCATAAATAATAGTAAGGGAGAAGCAATAGGCTGAGTTATAGTATTTGGTACATATAAAATGCAATGGGGAAAAAATGCAGTGGGATATACAAATGAAAGAATTACACATTAGCAATAAACATATGAAAAGACATTCAAATAAAAAGACTATAAATACACAAAAATTAAATGCAAATAAAAATGAAGTAACATTTTCACCTTCTAATTTGGCAAAAGGAACAAAGACTGATAACATCCACTGGCGGCAAGCACATAAGGAAGCGGGCACTTGGGTACACTATTGGTGGGAATGTGAATTAGAACAATCTTTTGTAGCATAATTTGGCACAATCTAACAAAACTTAAAAAGCACATACACTGTATCCCAGCAATCAGACTTTCAGGAATTTATCCTACAGAAGAATAGCAAGAGGGCAGAAAGATGTCTGTGTAAGGATGGTCACTGAACTTTGCTTGTCATAGTAAATTCTTGGAAACAAGCTAAATGTGCAGTGCTGGTTAATTATGATATCTTCAGGCAACAGAATTCCTTGCAGATGCTAGAAAGAATGAAGTTGATTTATATATTCTGGTGTGGAAAAATGTCCATGAAATAGCATTGAGAGTTCAGAGAGACAAGTTGCAGAACAATATGTATAATATGTGTCATATCTTATTTTATTATAATATATATTCCACTTGCAAAAACAAAAAAAAATTCTGTTTACTCACGTGTTTGTATGTATGTTTTCTGCATTTTTCAAATAATACATAAAATCAATAAAAGTATAGTAAGATTTCAGTCAACATGATGCTTGGAGAATGAGGAATTCAGGTTAGTCCATATTTTTGGTTGATCCAGAGTTAACCATAATTTCTTTTATTTTAGCCTTCAAGTGCTGAAAAATTTTTCTAAAATGACTCATTTTCTACTTGTGTGACATCTAGGGGACATTTCTGAACCTTCATTCTGTGGCTGTCAATCTCTAGTGATTCATGTTCATCACTCTTAATACCAGTTCTCTTTGCCTGGAACCCTAGTAATAGTGGCACTTGCTACATTTGTAGAGCCAGGATTTAAATGTAGGTCTCTGATACCAAACTTTTTTTCACTACAGAAAATCCTCTGGTAGCTCCTCTTACTGTTTAAACCCACAAAATGAAAGTCTTTATTTTTCATTTCCTTCTTCTTCCTCTTAATGGAAGGCTAAAGGGAAAAGGTCATAGTTGGAAATTTTGGTCTGTTGAGTTCCTAGTTAAGTTTCTATGTATTTACCACCCAGCTTAAAAAATAGAACATTACTAATACCTTTTTGGCTCCCATGTATGATCCTTCCACATCCCAACCCTTTCCCCCATTCCCCTACTAGATAGTCATTATCCTGTAATGTGTTTATCATTCCCTTGCTTTTCTTTATAGTTTTATAATACAAATCCCTAAACAATATATTATTTGGTTTTACATGTCCACATACATTCTTAAATGTAATCATATGTATTTTTCTTGGACTTGTTTTTCTGTGCTCAGTATTACATTAGTGAGATTCATCCATGTCAGTATGTGTAGACCTTTTATTTTCAAGGTTATATAGTATTCCTTTGTGTGACTATACCATAATTTATTTATCCTGTAATCTCCCATTGAAGAATTTCATGGAACAGCTTTAAATAAGCTGTAATACCATGGATGCCACAAACTATTGGTTACCTGCAGGTAAGACCTTGTCATCTGTTCAGTCTAGTAGTGGAAGAAGTAGATAAACCAAAGAACTAGAACAAGGCACTTAATAATGAGCATCAAAATAAAAGTCTAAATAGAAGACTGTGGAAGTATGGGGGAGAGTTAAACTGACTGGTTAAAACCAAGCTTTGAAAAGAGGTTATTTGATCTGAGCCTTGAAAAATGACTAGAACTTTCAAGAAACAAATATAGAGAGGTTGAACTTCCTGTGCAAAAGAATCACTTGAGCACAAAAGTGGGAATATAAGGACAATATTCAAATAATGAATAGCTGGGGTGTAGGTGCTTGAATGTTCGGCTTGCTCAGGCTAGGCAAGAATAGACTTTAGAGTCAAACAAATCTGTGATCAAATTATAGCTCCATTTTTTTTTATTGGTAATGTTCCTTAATTTGGCCCTGTTCTCACATCTGTAAAATAAAGTTAATGCTACCTCTAAGAGTCATTGTGAGTGTATTTCTAAGTGGGAAATAGATGTAAAGCTCTTAGCACAGAGTCTGGCACAAAGTAAGTACTTACTGAATGTCAGTTCCCTACTCTTCCTTGACATTGACTTGAGTGAGGCATCTTTTGCTTTTGTTTCTTAGGAAATTGAATGACTAGGCAATAGGTAATATTTTCTCTTGGAATTTCGCCATGACACTTTTCCTTGCTTCTGTTAGAACTGGCTACTCTCTGACTCAACTTTATAGCATCTTCATTGTGTTGTCTTCTTCCTAATTCTTATATGCATCAATTCCCATACTTCAGAGACAGTCAAGCTCAGGATATGAAGCTCGGGCTGAGGAGTCTGGATAGAAAGAAAGAAGAATGTAGACAAGGTTTCTGTTAACCTGAGCTGAGAAACCAGCATCAAAAATAGGCTTTAAAATTGAGTTTGAGTCTTACAGACTAGGTGTTCCCTTTCTGTTTCATTAGTAGGAGCTGATGTCACAGTGTAGAGAGTTCTGAGCCTGTACCATGCAAGAGTGTTGAACAAGTTATGGCTAAACAACTTTATTTTGCTTGATGAAGGTAAGAAAGCCAGATGAGCCAGTGAATGTACTAGGGAAAAGCGGAGAGTGACTGAGTTAGACAGATGTGTCCAGAGTTGGATCATATCACGGGGCAGCAAAGGGAGTGACTAGCTAGCAGGGCAAGCACATAAACAGGGCATATTGGAGTTGAAGATGTAAAACGATTAAAAATCTACAGGAGGAATTTTTCATAACTTAATTCAGTAGAGGGTTATCAAGCAGTGATTATGGACCAGGCTCTCCTCTTGGTCGTGGGGATGTACGAGTGATATACCAAAGGACAGTTTAAAATCCAAGTCAAGAAATTTCCAAGAAGGCTGTGTGGGGTTAGGGAATGAGGTACAAACATCCATTAGCAAAGACTTGCTCATGAAGGTATTTTCCAAATCCAAGTCGAGGCTACCTCCTCTGATTTTTTAGTATTCAGGACTCTGATTGCAGTAATGGAAACCCAATGCCAACTAGCTTAGAAAAAAAGAAAAAAATTTTGGCTTGTATATAATGAGTCAACAGGGTGGACATGGTCTTAGGGAGAGCTGGAACACAGGCTGGAACCACGGACTTGCACACTGTCAAGATTCCGTCTTAAGCCTAGCTCTCTCGGCATGTCAGCTTCATTATGTTCGGCATGTCACCTTGGAAATCTGGCTGCTGCTGACTGACTGCTCTGGGCAATCTTCCTTCTAGCCTACCTTGCTAACTGGAAGGAAAGATCATTTTCTGCCTATTTTCAGTAAACATTTAAAAAACAAAGAACCTGAAGATATACCTGGCCTAGCCTAGCCTAGGTCCCATACCAATATCTGGACCAATCCCTGTGGACAGATTGGTGAGGCATTATGAATGGCCCACAGTGAATCAGATGTCCATGCCTTGACCAGTCGTCCTGACTAAGACTTCAGCAAAGATAGGAACTTCTTTTCTGATCCCAAGTCTAAAATGGGAATGAAAAGGACGATCTTTTTAAAGGGATGAAATTGCAGTGTAGATATGCCGCTGAAGGAATCACTGTGAGCCAGTCATTCAAACAAATGGCAGTTGCATTGGTCAGGAACCCCTCCAAACACAGATGGTCTCGAGAAACTGAATGTAGGAACAGGTATGTGGAAGCAGTAGGCAGAAATGGAAACTACATAGCAATTGTGATAGCAGCAGATAATGACAGGCAGTTCTGAACCACCTCAAAGCCTTTGGTTGTTCTCTATTGCCTGTAGAATAAATCCTGAAATACCTCTCTTATCAGTTAATATCTTTCCCAGTCTTCCTTCCCAATATCATCTTCCTTTTCACCCTCTATATGAAGACTCTAATCCAGCCAAAGTAATATCTACTGAACAAGGAATCCTGTGCTGAAGCTACCCTCATGCTATCATCAGTCCTCAGGACTGGGCATCTTCATTCCTCTCTGGGTGCTTGAGCTGCTGTATTTGCTCAGAATGCTTTCCCAATGCACTCCTTTAGTCACCAGATACACATTGATGCTTCTATGTGTAGAAAGTTGTTTTGGATACTGGCTATGCATGATGATCATCACAGACATGGTCCTTGCCCTCAAGGAATTGACATTCTGGTCATGTTAGACAATTGTTACATAACTATATATATAATCCTAAAATTATAATTGTGATAGGGCTATGGAGGAGGAAGGGCCTAATCTAGTCTGGAGGGCCAAAGAAATGGGCTGAAATCAGAAAGATAAGGAATTAGTGAAATAAAGAGATGGGAGGGGGCAGGAAGGAGAAGCAGGAACAATATGTATAAATGTCATGAGGGGAAAAGGAGGATGGCGTATTGGAGAAACTGGAGAAGTGCAGTGTTGCTGGAGCAAGAGACTAAGAGGCCAGAGAAGTAGACAGGAAGCCAGATCACATGGGACTTTGTACGGCATATGAAGGAGTTTGGTATTTTTCCTAAATATAACAGGAAAATATTGGAAAGGGGTGATGTGATTAGCTTTATCATACCTTTGGTGGCTATGCAGAGAATGGCTTAGAGGGGAACAAGATGAGAAGCAAGGAAACCAGTTAGGTTACTGCAGTCATGTAGTCAGAAATGATTGAAAGTGGAAGAGGAAAGAACTAGATAGGTTCAAGGTATAATTGGGTGATAAAAATGACAGGATTTGTAGTGTTGGATATGGGAGAATGACTCCTAGGTTTCTGGCTTGGGCAAATGAGTAGATGCAGGGTCCATTCACTGGAAGATGATACCAAGAGGGGGGTCAGATTAGGAGGAAATGATAGTTATATTAGCTTTGGACATTTTCTTTTTATTTGAGGTGCCCTTCCCATAACTAAATTAGATGACAGATGAACAAGATACTGAGTGAGCACAGTATCAGGGTCTAAAGTCTCCCGCTGCTCATTCAAACCCTATCCATTCATTAAATCCTGCCTTAATCTACCACCACCATGAGATGTCACTGACCCATTTTTTCCACACTGATCTTCCTCTCCTCAATGCTGTATCCTAGTGCTTCTTGCCTGAACCACTCATCAGGCTCCAGTCACATACTCTACCATGTATATGTCAATATGTCTTGTTTCCACAATTAGAAATTGAGATTTTTGAAACTAGAGACCATGTGAGACTAGGCTCTCTGCCACTACATCCACCAGTTATACATAATAGTAAGAGTTCATTTTACCTGTATGTGAATGCACAGCCTTTCTGCTAAGCAGTAGTTAGAAGCAAAAGGTGTTATATACAGACAACTGGGACTTGAATTTTGACTTCACCTCTTAGTAGCAATGGTGGCTATAGTCAAGTGTTTTAACCTCTTCAACGTCATACTTTGCCCAGTTGTTGATTCAGGATAACACTAATACCTGCCTCCGAGAGTTATGTGAGTATTAAATGTATAATGTATGCAAAGTGCATAGTACAGTGTTTGGCACATAGTAGGCATTAGAATTACTGATCATTGTTGCTATTATTATTAGTCTTTATTATTTTGGTAGGGATCAGAAGGTCCCATAATTTAATATGACATCCAGTGGCTAAGGAGAGGTGGCAGTTAGCAAGTACAAAATTTGGCAAAAGCATATGCTTGTTTCTCCATGCTTTTTTCTGTAGAGAGGGCCTGCTTCAGAGGTCAACCATCAATTTGTCCTCTTTATCCCTGGCTGGAGCTTGGCCTCTGGTTTTAGAGAACATTCTAGTGGAGCCAGTCTCTTGTGTTTCACAAAACACAAATTAAGGTGTGGCTGAAGAATTACAATGTGTGAGTTGTGTGCACATGTGAATATATGCACATACGTAGGTACCTATTAATTATTTTCATTAGGAAGGCCCATTGTTCATGGTGTGTGCCATGTATTGATCACGATGTTGCTGACAAGTAAAAAGAAATCACTCGTTTTAGAGAAGAGACGTACATTACCTCTTCAAACTAGCAGGGGGGTTGATTTCAGTAAATTACTTCTTGCAGTTGCTTTAATGGAACCCTAATCACCCCACACTAATGTATCTCTGAACACTAAGTAGTTTTCTGTCACCTCTCCAAAAGAACTAGGATATTTCTTTTACAACATGAAAAGTCATGGGAGATAGTGTGGAATTATTTTTCTCTATTTATATGAATGCCATATTTATTTATAGAATCACGTTGAGAATATATATGTGGAGAATAGATGTAAGTTACTACTTGTACTTATAAAAATCCAGTATCTCTTTTAAATGAATAGTAGTACCAAGAAAAAAAGTTATGATAAATGTCTTTCCAGCTTTTACATACCAACAAATGCAATTTTATACTTAAATTATTCTACTAATTCTTATTGTTAAGGACATTTCTATTGAAATGTAGCCATGGAATCTAGTGATATTTTTAATATACTGGTTGATAATGTGTATTTCAATTTCATAAATGAATAATTAGAAGTCAAAGTGGCCTTACCAGTTAGTTTTCTTTTCGTACCTCTCCTAAGGCCCATTTGAATTTTATGTAGGTTAAGAAATAAAACTGATTTCCTAGATAAATGAAAGTTATCCTTCTATAATTTTAGCCTAATGTTAAATTAAACAGTTCATAAATGGACTGTTTTAAATAACCCTGCCCAGACTTGAAATTCTTAGAGCAAATATTATTTGGCATTTATATGGCACAGCCTATCCAGAATGGACTTCTATTTATTGATTATATATCATGAAGTGGAACAGTGATATGCTTATAATTTTATAGATAAACTGTGAAGGAATTCAATTTTTCTCTCCCTCTTCACTACCAAGTCCCAATCACCGAAGGCTGCCCTCCCATTCCATCCCCAGCCCACAAGATTATCTTATGCTATCAAGTATTTAACCAAAAATCTTTTTGGAAGCAAAATGAACATTCAGAGCAGGGCCAAATGTAGCATAATTCAGCACAGCTTCCCAGAGTCCTTAACTTCCCTACTGCAGGATGTGCAGAAGACACTGTTTTCACATAGTAAGTTTCAGTTGTTACAAGGAGCTAAATTCCTGAGTATCGTTGCTTTCATATACTCAGGGTTGAGGGAAGCCTCTGGAAGGACCAGGAGTTAATACCCAGGTGAAGTATATAGACATAACACACAGATTAATATACAGATGAAAATCTGTGTGATTCTGGGACTGAATTTGGTCTGAACAAGATTATTACAAATTTATTCCAGTATGAGTTCCGTGATGGCAGAGATTTTTATTTTGGTCATTGCTTTTTCTCTAGTACCTGGAACAAAGCCTGCTGCATTATGTGGTTCATAAATATTTGCTTGAAGAATGAATTTCCTTATATCCTGGACTAAAACTCAGAACTCTGGAATTTCCAGGCTGCTTTGTAGATTTCTGAAAAGTTCTTAAGATTTGGTTATTTGTGTGAAATTGAATGGTTCTGGAGTCCTTCATGTATAAGAACATTAGGCAGCATGGGGTATAACTGGGGACAAGGATAGCCTGATTCTTTAGCATGGTATATAAGGCCCTTTGCAAACTGGCTCCACTAGCCATATACCTGTAATATG
The DNA here is from genome assembly GCA_032199065.1 of Smutsia gigantea. Classification (NCBI taxonomy): domain Eukaryota; kingdom Metazoa; phylum Chordata; class Mammalia; order Pholidota; family Manidae; genus Smutsia; species Smutsia gigantea. Next base: position 45,797 of record JAVSCE010012943.1, read on the forward strand.
AGCACAGAAAATTATTTGCTATTCTTCACCATTCCCTTGAACATATCTTTGCCTTTGAACAGGTGCTCCTTTCTGCTAGAATTACTTTTATCACCTTTTCAACCTGCCAGAGGCATATTCATTCTTTAAAATGCAACTCGAAGTATCATCTCTTCTCTGAAGCCATTCTCAATCTTCCAGGCAGGATGAGTCCCTCAGTTCCCTTGGACTCCACAGCCCTTTATGCATAAATTTGTCATGGTACTTACCTGATTGTCCCGTCATCATTTGCATGTCTGCACTAGCTTGTCAGCCCTTCAGGGATAGAGGATATGTCTTTTTCTCCTTGTTTCTCATCTGCCTGGATCCTATCACGGTATGTATCACACAGTAGGTGCTTCATAACTGCTTACTGAATAACTTTTGAACTGAGCACACAAAAACTAAGGATGGAAGTACTCTATTGAAATAATAATAAATAATAGACAATTTGGCATGACTTTGGGAAGAGCAAGTCTACTAACCCTAGCTTAGATTGATCATATTTGCTAGTACAGTGCTGTACTCTGAGATTCAAACTGGCCACAAAGAGGAACACTTGAACAAGAAAGGGGGAATAAACAAATGGAGGTAGGGGTTCTAGATGAGGAAATGATGCCATAAAAATAATGGCTGCTGGATATGGAGTATGAGAGGTTAAAGAAGAACAAGTGGATGGTATTATGCTCAGTGAAATAAGTCAGGCAGAGAAAGACAAGTTCCAAATGGTTTTCCTCATTTGTGGAGTATAACAACGAAGCAAAACTGAAGGAACCAAACAGCAGCAGACTCACAGACTCCAAGAAGGAACTAGTGGTTATCAAAGGGGAGGGGTGTGGAAAGGTGGGTGGGGAGGGAGGGAGAAGGGGATGGTGAGGTATTATTATTGGTACACATGGTATGGGGAGGAGGGGTCACGGGGAAGGCAGTGTAGCACAGAGAAGACAAGTAGTGACTCTGTGGCATCCTACTACACTGATGGATAGTGACTGCAATGGGGTATGGGGGGGTCCTCAATAATAAGGGTGAATGTAATAAACACATTGTTTTTCTTATGAAACCTTCAGAAGAGCGTATATCAATGATACCTTAATAATAAAAAAAAGAAGAACACGTGGATGGATAGAAGGAACAGAGCTACCTTAGAATCACACCTAGGACAAACCTTGAAACCAGTGAAAGAACCAGTAACTATGGCGAAAGTGAAAATGTTTGGTCAATATAGCATCAAATCACTGTATGGCTGTTTGGGGTAGTTTTTTTTTTTCCCCTGGAAGGTGATGATTTGGGACCGGATGGAGTCAACTGTTGAGGCATTGTGTACACTTGTATTACATCTATTCTGTATATCATTAATGTCCTTGAGCAGTCCTCAGAGATTGTTTGACCTACATATCATTCCAAAATCTGTAAAAGGAACACAATTGCATTCATGTGTGTAGACTGTCCATTGTTTTTTAAGGCCTGAAATGTGCATTTTCTTGTTTGGGTTAAGTGTTCAAGGCAATGTTAATAAGGAATTGGGCCATGTAAATTTCCAATTCAAAAGCATCAATGCCATTGTTGCTGTTTGTATTTGCTTTCTAACTTTAAAAGCTTTTGTAAAACGCATTTCATAGAAATTGCCTGCAGGGTTGGCACTAAATGATAACTAAAGAGAAGCATGCCTTTATCTAATTCATACCTCCTTGATAAATTTAAAGAAAGATCTTCCTCAACATTTAATCAGGAACTATAGAATATTTTCAACTCAGTCTTCCTCTGAATGTCGTGATGCAGGTAAAATTCTTAATGTAAATCGCAGATTTAGTCTCAATCCATTTAGCCTGAGATGATAATGCTACCTTATAAACAGGAAATACCCCCAATTTTGATCTGATTGTCTCTTTTGGCTGGGTGATGATGTGCTGAAGTAATACCCCAAGATACATTTCCCAATGAATAATATTCCTTTCATATTTGTTAATGTTGTTAAATAATTTCAAAACTCTCCTCAAGGCAGCTGCTCTGAGCTAGGGAGCCAAACACAGGAGAGGCCCAAATTTTCTTTTATTTGTCCACCTGTACATACAGATGTTGTTTGTGTGTGTTGTCTGGAATCACAGAATGTGCTCTGAAATATCACTGTTATTTTCAGTGAGTCAAAGTGACATGATGCTGGTGAAGTGAATCCATAAGAAATAGTACACAGAATAATACTTCAAAAGGAGGCTAAGAATACATTAAACTCATACAAGAGCAATGAACTAAAATATACATAGTTTAAAGGTCTCTTTTTTTATACTGTCAGTGGCAAAGGAAATGCCTATTGTCTCCCAGCTACCATATCCCTCAAAGTATTTTGGTGGCTGGCTGTGAAAATCCAGATGGAAACAGCAGCAAGCTGAATGAAACCTGGGAAGCGAGAAGCAGGAAGTTCTAGCATGAGCCACATGCACATTGCATGAATGAGGAGAAGTAGGCTGTGAATTTGCACTCCTTATAAATTCATATGCTGTATAAGGTGATCAGTGTTAAAATTGTTCTGAGTTAGCTTTGCCACTTGGTATCTGTATGGTCTTGGACAATTTACTTAATCTCTCTTTGAGTCTCAGTTGCTTTATTTGAAAAATAGGGATAATAATCTTTTCACAGGGCACACTATGATGATCAAATAAAACAGTGTATGTTTTAGGGCCTGGTACATAGAAAACACTAAATTCATGTTTGGATGCACTCTCTTTTTTTATGTAAAATGCTTATTCTTTGGTAGCTTCACCTCTAATCCTTGTGCTCTAAGACTGGAGAATGTGTGCTTTGAAATCAGAACTACTAGTCCAAGTGTTTAAGTCTAAAACCTTGTGTTTTGTCAGTTACAAGTGAATTTCCTGGCAATTTAGGTAAATTAGTTTTCCAATTTCCACAGCAAATAGAGAATGGTCTTCCTTTCTAAATATGCTTGTACTCAGAGGCCTGTAAGGTAAATACAACTCTCAAAAATAATTCTATCCATTTAGATCAACTATACTTCAAAATGAGGTCGAGATTGGCTCTGATTACTAGAGTGTTTGACTACTATGCTACTGTTTCTGTATAATAACCCATTCTGCTGTTGACTATATATACACTGTGCTACTAAAGAGCTCTTGTAGAAATTAGTGGTAAACAAATGGGACATTACTGACCTCCCATTGTTGAGAGGTAGATTTGAGGGTTGTTTGAAGAGTAGGGCTGCCTTTGCACAGAGTTAAACATATCCTTTCATCTAGTCTTCTTTGAAACAAATGGCATGCATTTGGCCAGAATGATTAGCCAGGATTATGAAAGAAATCCGTAGCTATAGAATTAAACAAAGACAACTCACTTCTTAAGGTTGCATTCCTAAGGGAAAGGTAAATGTATGTCACCAGTATTGAGTGTACCTGATCTGTCACAGTACTTTATCATTGAGCCCAGATTGGCCCATGAATCCTTCCTGCCACATTAGGATCATACCCAACTTGTTGATCATGTTTACTTCAGTCTCTAATGATCTAAGCATTCAGGAATTTCAGTGTGCAGAACCGCAGCCCTTCTGATTCCTTTAGAGTGAAGGCAAAATGGCAGACAAGTCAAGAGAAATTCATCTGTTAGTTCCCTCATTCATGGAGTTTGTGAACACAGATTGGTCTTTCAGTCTCATCAGTCATGTTACTTTGTTTCCTTGCTCCCAGTGTTCAACTGATACATTTAATTTAGGCAAATAAAACAGTCTTGTCTTCTCAATTGTAAAAATTTGTTAATGTACAATAAACTGTAGGTATTTATAGTGTGTGATTTGGCAAATTTTAAACAAATGTATAGACCCATGAAAACATCACCACGATGAACATGTCTGTCACTTCCAAAAGTTTCCTCTTGCCCCTTTGTAATGCTTTTCTTTCTACCACTCTATACCCACCCCACTTCCAGGCTACCA
>JAVSCE010012944.1:0-35043 GCA_032199065.1 Smutsia gigantea
GGGTTGACATCCAAAATATATAAAGAACTCACGCACCTCAACAAACAAAAGCAAATAATCCAATTAAGAAATGGGCAGAGGACATGAATAGACACTTCTCCAAAGAAGAAATTCAGATGGCCAACAGGCACATGAAAAGATGCTCCACATCGCTAATCAACAGAGAAATGCAGATTAAAACCACAATGAGATATCACCTCACACCAGTGAGGATGGCCAACATCCAAAGCACAAACAACAACAAATGTTGGCGAGGATGTGGAGAAAAGGGAACCCTCCTACACTGCTGGTGGGACTGCAAATTAGTTCAACCATTGTGGAAAGCAGTATGGAGGTTCCTCAAAAGACTCAAAATAGAAATACCATTTGACCCAGGAATTCCACTCCTAGGAATTTACCTAAGAATGCAGCAGCCCAATTTGAAAAGGACAGATGCACCCCTATGTTTATTGCAGCACTATTTACAATAGCCAAGAAATGGAAGCAACCTAAGTGTCCCTCAGTAGATGAATGGATAAAGAAGATGTGGTACATATACACAATGGAATATTATTCAGCCATAAGAAGAAAACAAATCGTACCATTTGCAACAACATCGATGGAGCTAGAGGGTATTATGCTCAGTGAAATAAGCCAAGCCAAAAAAGACAAGTATCGAATGTTTTCACTCATCTGTGGAGTATAAGAACAAAGAAAAAAATGAAGGAACAAAAAAGCAGCAGACTCACAGAACCCAAGAATGTACTAACAATTACCAAAGGGAAAGGAACTGGGGAGGATGGGTGGGAAGGGTGGGATAAGGGGAAAAAAAGGGGCATTACGATTAGCAGACATAATGTAGTGGGGGGTGATATGGGGAAGGCAGTAGAACACAGAGAAGACAAGTAGTGATTCTATAGCATCTTACTAAGCTGATGGACAGTGACTGTAATGGGGTATGTGGTGGGGACTTGATGATGGGGGGCGTCTAGTAAACATAATGTTGCTCATGTAATTATAGATCAATGATACCAAAATATATTTAGAAAAAAAGAAGCCTTTAAGAAATGATTAACAATTTCTAGTCCAAGATACCAGTTTCTCCTACGCCCCGTAAAAGGATGAAAGAAGTTCTCATCATAGGATTTAGAGAAGAGGAAAAGACAGATTTATTTCAGCTGGTTTGATGTATGAATCTGGGAGCTGGGGCTGTCTGGCCTCAGCAGAGTAAAGCAGGTAGAGTAGGTGGTCTGGGACTCAAGAGGGACAAGTTAGGCGCCCCTGGAACTATCCCCACCCTGGGTTTCCTCACATAGTTTCTTCATTCGGATTGGAATGCTATAAATTCCCAGAACATCAGACATGCCCAGGTTCCAATGTAAGTAGAAAAACATATTCCATCACCAAATTCAAATTATTTTTCTATCATCTACCATTTGACATTATGTCCTGTTCTTCCCTTTTCCCTCAGAGCAGATAAGCAAGGATCAACTGTGTAGTCATTAACTAAGAAAAAGAAAATGGGATTAATGCATTGACCAGAAGTGCCACAGGGTCACAATGGACTGGTGAATAGAAGAACACTGTTTGGTATCACATCCCTGCTCAATCAGTGACTTATGCAACAGAGTGACTAACTGCTTACCTCAACTCCACTGTTAGGTGAGAACAACAAGTCCTTCCTTCTTCCTAGCATGCTGTGAAAACTAAAAAGATAACATCTTAAAATACTGAAATACTAGGAAAAAAGTGATACCATAGAAACATGATCTTATCACCACAGTCCAACGTAGCATATAGTTTCTTCACACACCGTACAAACAAAATTCTTCCAGAACAGACACAAAAATTTGGAAAGCAAAGACATGTGATCTGCTTTGTGAGTAAATCTTTTATCAAGAGCTTTAGAGAATATAAAAGTCTACCTTCAATCATACGCATTTGATTTCAATTAATGGTACATGTATTCAAGAGAGAGGAAAACTTGGTCAATAATGTTAACCAAGGTTTAGAATTATATCTTTACAAATGATGTGCAAATGTTCCTCGAGGTTTGGAGGAAAAAGAAAAGCATAATTTCAGCCCACTTTTCATTCCAGTTTCATTATGAAATTTCAACATCGCTGATATCTTTAAAAGACAACATTTTTTTTTAAACTTACATAGAGGGCAAATGTGATGACACGGCCCTTATTTTGTAAGATTAAGTACATTACTGGCCAGTAGGTAGGTACGTAGAAGAGTGACATTTTAACTTCCAGACTACAAGTCCAGATCTATTGTTCCCAATGGCAAAATTCCAGGAAGAATGCCATGTATGTGTTGTAGACAGCTAAATATGCATTAGGTCAGAAGAGAAAATGTGTTTCAAGATATGTGTCAACTCTAATTATTTGTAGTTTGTAGAGCACTGTAGTGAAAAATTCTGAGGACACTTCTGGTTTCCATGATACAGTACCATGATCAACTCACAAAGTGCCACAGTCACAGGAATGGGGGTGGTGACATATGCATTATATGTACCCTCTCTGGGATAGAAAGCAAACATCCTTTAACATAGTGAAACTTTCATTAGCAGTTATTACTATTGAATTTAGATGGTATTAATATTTCTTTGTTATTGAGAATCTACAAATTGCCAGACTTCATGCTTTTGACACTTTCCAAACAGAATCATCTCCTAATAATCCTCTGATGAATATATTATCATCCACTGTTCCCAGATAAGCAAATTAAGCAGAGACATTCAGCAACTTTCCCAAGGCCAACAGCTAAGAAGTTGGGGGAATTTGGAACAGATGCAAACCCCAGAGTCTGCTGACTCCCAAGTCCATCATACTTCACTTGACTCAGAGTTCAGGAATATATAGCTGAAAGGACCCTGAAGGAGCTCAGTCGATGCTACTTTTTTATAGCAAGCTGTCCTAAAATTTGTCTAAAAAAATGTTGGCTTCATGCTTCCCTGACCGCACTGCTTCAAATAGCCTTTCTCAACAAAGCCTCTTCAAAACTTCCTTCTCTAACTGCTTTCTTCCCCCTCTGCATACAAATATGCACAGGTCTCCTCTATTCTATACTAAACTTGAACAACACAGGTATTTCTCTATAAACCTTCCTGATTCCACCAATTTCTTAAGCTCTGCCTCTGCTCCCTCACCTCCCACATTCCTTCTGTTCCGCTCCTCCCACAAAACTCAGAACTCACAAGTGGTGGCCAAAAAACCAGGCACGTCCTCTGCTCAGCTGCATTTCTGCACTCTCTTGGTACCACCTGGCACTACTGACAGCCTCAGTTTCCAGAGACAGCCTCCCCTCCCATTCCCCCTTAGCCTTCTTGAGCCTCTTATATATTCCCTCTCCCTCTGTGACCACTCATCTTCTGTATCATTCCAGGGTGTCATTCTCACTCTAGGGATTCCACATCCCTGGAATGTCTCCCTCCATCTGCTCAACCAGGGGTCAGCAAATTTTCCCTAAAGGGCCAGATAGTCAATATTTCTGCCTTTGTGGGCCATCTGGTCTCTGCCACTAGGACTCAGCACCATTGTATCAGGAAAGGAGCACAGAAGATTTGGAAAGGGATGGGTGTGGCCATGTTCCACTAAAACTTTACTTACAGATATTAAAATTTAAATTTCTTACAATTTTCATGTGTCACCAAATGCTATTCTTCTTCTATTTTTTTTTTTTTGTCTAACACTTAAACACCTTTCTTAGCTCACAAGTCCATACTAAAACAGGCAGTGGGCCAGGCAGTAGATTTCTGATCTAACTCATCTTTAAAATCCATCTTAAATCCAACCTCCTCCTCAGAGCCTTCTTCAAGGAGCCCATATGAAAGGGGTGCCTTCTTTCGTAAGTGAATACACTGTATCAATCCAACTGGCATCTGCCATTATTGTCTTGTCTCATTTTCTCTACTGTTGTCTGAACCCCAAAAAAAGTTTTAATATTTCACTGGGCTTACATTCTTCACATATATAAATCCTGTCTTCCTGGACACACTACAAACTCCTTAAGGACAAAAAGAATGTCTGAATTCATTTATCCCCCATGATGCCTTGCACATAGTAGGTGTTCAATAAGTGTCAGTTTGTGATATAATGTTAATATTAACAATATATTGTAAAAGACTATATCATAAAGCAAATGAATGCATGGAGTTCTAATCAGTTCTATACATCAGGTACTGGCTAAAAGCTTTCAGGTACATCAGTTAGTATTTCAGTTTATCCTCACAACAGTAAAGTGATGTAGGTAGTATTATCTGCATTTCACCAGAGAAGAAACTGACACTCAAAGGTAATTGACTTGCCAATGTCATCCAGATCTGCTAACTTCATACCCCATACTTCTACATTTTCTTTAGTTCAGAAGGAAGACTTTGTCTTTTTTCCCTAGAATTTGATGTTTTCTCTAATCGTGAGTATCATCACCCCCTTCATAACCACAGAGCCATGGATGGAGGGAATGGAACCACGTGGAAGTTTGCAAATGTTCAATGAGCATATGTTATCCAGGTTCCTCCAGCAAAAGTCATGTGCATCCTTGAGGCCTCCCTGGCCTTAGCCCTCAAGATCTAATCTATCATCAGTTATTTTTTCTTCTATCTCAGTTTTTCCCATTTAACTCTTCTTTGCCAAATCACTTCAAAATATTCTCCATTGGTCTCCCCATCTCAAGGATTGACTCCCTCTTCATTCATTCTTCACCCTACTATCAGAGACCTCTCTAAAGCCCAAATTTGCTTATGTCACTCTCCTGTTAAGTCCTTCAAAAATGCCCTTTTGCCCTGCAAAGGAGTCTACATGCTTTGAAGTGGAATATAAGGCTCTCCACCATCTGGACCCTGCCTGACCCCCAGCCTCACCTCACACCACATGTGCCCTTGTGCTCTGTGCACCAACTTGTTCCAATTTTTCCATCAGGTCATGGTCTCTGTACTCTGCTTTGCTCTCTTGTCCTCTAGGGAGATTTCTATTGCTCTCTTCAGCAAATGGAGAGAAAAATGGAAGACCTGGACCACAGAAGGCCATTACAAGGATGCAAGGCCCCACACCATGGGGCCCTCTGCTTAGAACTCTCTTCCCCCTTTCTCTCATCTTCATCCTTCAAGGCTCATCTTTGGAATAAATAAATGATTGACATTATCCTCTCTTTTGACCACAATGCCATCCTACAATGGGCATTTCTTCCTCTATATTGTTTACCAGTTCACACCTCTCTATTACCTTGTTTTGCAAAGAGATATGCCTCTATCCATTTAGTCACCCAGTTACTAATCTGATCTCCTAATTTATATTCTGACTGCTAAAGGGGCTGTTCAGTGCTTCCTCCATCTGTCCACTGTCTATGGCCCAAGATAACCAGATGGTGCACATCAAAAAAGTTCTAGAAGAAAAACTCGACATTGACATCTCCTGTACACAGCATGGCCAGTCTTCCTACAACTGACAGGATTGTTCACCCAGAATACTCCCTTGTGGCTTCCCCACAATATCCACCATCACCAACACAGCACCCTTCTAAGATCTTAGGAGCGCCCAGGTCAATCAACTTGGCCCCTACCTGTAGTAAGCAGGCGCAGATATGCACCACACAATCTCCTTTCAAGGAAGGACTTGATGCCCAGATACAGGGGGTGTAATCAGCAGACAGACTACTCTAAACTCCTGCAGAGAATGCTGTTGACTGAGGCCAGACCCTTCCCACTGAAGCCTACATGTGCTGACTAAGCAAGATGGGGATATAAAGACGTGGTTGTTTGGGTCCAACATGGGCCAAATATGACTCACCCCAGGACTCCTAGCTGGGCTGATAAGGCTTAATTGGGTCTGCATGACAGTTTGACCTCTTCCTCTGCCCATTCCTGCTTTCTCCACTTTCCTTCCTCAAGCGTTAATAAACATCTGGCACACTAACCTTCACCTCAAAGTCTGCTTCATCAAAATATTATCCTGCATGGTGAGCATGGCAACTGGTTTTACACTCCAGGAAAGAAAGCATTGTGGAACTAGAAGAATCCATATGACTCTCTTTCTAATATAAGAACACTGGTTATCCCAGAGAAAAGTGAAAGGACCTCTTTAGGTTATAGAGATCATCAACCAGTGAGCCTTCTCTTCTCAGTCAATCTCCAGCATAATTCATTTTTATCTCTTCCAATTCCACCTATGTGGCCAAGACCTTTACAGCAATTCCCTCAACCCCTTCCCACCAAGTATTCTCACCCCCTACCACTGACCTAATAGCATGATATGCAAAACTGGTCCACTGGCCAGTTAGATCTAGAAGGAGGGAGGGGCTGATTTTAGAAAATTCTAATCATATGTATATGTATGTATCTAATCATATGTATAATAACCATATAGCCTGAAATTGTACGATAATCTGAAGTTTAAGAATTACACTCAAGACATTTTGTTGAAATTCATCATGCCTACAGTTACAGTCCATTAAATCTACCTGCCTGACCTGGATTTATAACTAAGCCAAGGAACCTACTTGAAAATATATCAAAAAGGCTTTTTAAATTTTTTACAAACCACTAAATATTAAAGCTTTCCGGTACAATTTTCCTTATATAAAGATGAAGCTTGATTCATCGCTAAGGCTTGTATTTTGAGTTGTTTTTCCAGTAGCATGATGGCTTTTCCCCGATCCTTCACACGGTCTTTCGTGGTTGGCCTGGTTTGGAGGCATGTGCTCAGGCCACAGAACAGAACAGAGCTCCCTGGCCCATGCATGACCTCATCTCTTCTAGGCTGTCTGCGGCTGAGTTATTCAGGCTTAATTAGGTTATGTTCTCCTTAAGGTTACATGTCAAACTGATTCTTATTGAAAGCACTTTGGGTGTATAATGCGTGTTACTTATTTTCTTCAAAGCACAGCAATGTGAACATCATTATCAAAAGTTGTGTTTTGAAGCATTCCCTAGTGGTAATTCAGACCCCAGGGTTCCTACGTGCTGGTCTAAAGTTCAATCAAGCTATGACATGTTTTGCTTTACTTTAATAGAAGGACCTATTCAAAGGCACAGGCATCCTGTACGATACGGTGACAGTAACATGTTTGCTCTAGTCTGTATGAAAAACATTATCGTTCCCCTTGAATATGTTTTCTAGAGGCCTTATTTTACCTTCCTAATCTAAAATAATGGATGTTTCTAAGATCACAAATATCTGAGAGAATAAATTCATTATTTTGATTTTACAGCAAAGCTGATCAACAAGTGCTATAAACTATAAAACTATAAACAGTGTTTATGGTAACTCCCTAGATTTGTTTTCTTCAAAACCAATGGCAATTGGGATATATGTTACAGCTGGAAACGCCCCATGATATTCTGGGGAAAAATACTTATCGAAGTGATTAATAAGTAACTAGTCATTGAGCATGCCTCTATTTCCCAGGTTTTCATTTCGTTGTATTATCTCTAGCACAGACTGTTTAAGTATGAAACCGGCTCTCCCACTAATTACCGGTATGGACCTTGGGCAATAGTCTTACCATCTCTGTGCCTCAGCTTCCTCTTCAGTAAAACGAGATAATAATTGTATCTCAGAGGGTTACCTGAAGATTTAAAAAGTTAATATATGTAAAAGACTCAAATCGGTGCCTTGTAGATAATAGGCACTCTATGTGTTAGCCATCGCCAGTGAAGGGAGAATTTTTTCTTTAGTTCACAGATCTCTAGCCAGCACAGAAAACAATGTCCTGCATGGAATAGGGACTCATTAATTTTGGTTTTTGAAAATCAGTGGATATTTTACTTTTATTACAGTTATTCGTACTTAACATTGGATAATAGTGTATAAATAGCATAAGCACATAAAATATTCAACCTTTCACATCACAGGACAGACCTGGTTTTCACTATAAATGTTTATTTTACTAACTCCTGGATATAAGATCATAACCTAGCACACTTTTATCCCTCACTGTAGATGTATGAACAAGACTTTATATCAGAGATTTTCACATTTCCCTCTTCTTTGCCTATTTATGTGTGCATAACTGCCTGCTCCAGAAAAGACTTCAGACAAGTTCATAAATATTTTACTTTCAGTTCTGTATTTTATTTACACCCTGAATTTCATTTGCAGTCCTACTATATACATTTAAATGATGTGCAGACAGTGTCCTACTTCAGCTGGGAGATCTAAAACTTGTGTATGTCTTTTGTTTTTGATTTTCAGAAGGCTGAGATTTGTGGAGACTAGAGACTGGGGACATTTAATACTTTAGAACAGAATGAGCAAAAACCTGGTGCTATTTGATAGCAATACATGAATCAGGAATGACATTAACAAGCCATATATACTCTTGAATGATAGAACAGCCTTTATACAGAGTGAGCCTATAAAAGCTAAACTTCATAGATGAAAAAAGGCAGACACATAACTTTTTTACTTTTGCACCTGTCCAGATGCGAATTAGAAAGTCCACAGCACACTGAACAATTGGTTGATGTGGAAGATTTCTTTCAGCAATGGTGCATGAATTTGAGAAGAGACTGCATTCTGTCTCGGCTAAATCACTCAGTGTTAGTGATCTAAAAGAATATTACAAGGAATGAGGTCATTTCTACACAACATGTGTAATGTAGGAAAATTCTTTGGTTTGCATTTGCTTCACACAATGTCAGAAGTTACCAAGTGAGTGAAGATTTAGCATTACCCTGGTGATGGACTGGATTCCTCACCTTGTCCTCTGATGTTGTGACACATGGTATAGACGGGCAAAGATGCACTGTACCAGCCCTCTGCCCATTCTCCCTCCCCTTCCTCAACAAGGTGAGGCCTGTCCAGTCCCTCTCTTCCTAACTTCTCTTTGCTCCTCCTCTGGCACTGAAGTGGAGAATTAGGATGTTTACTAAACTGCAGACAAACTTTGGCAAATACTGATCTAGATATAGCCCATAGAAGTAAAAATACCCCCCCCAAAAAAAAACCCACATTTTTTCAGAAGTATTGCTTCAAATCTTCTTGCACGTAATTGAGAAAATATGAGGAAGAATGCTAAAAAAGCCTCTACATTACAAGGTCAAAATCTAAAGAGAGTTTATGTTCATTATCAGGCTCAGAGAATAAACACAAAATTCTAGAGACATTTTTCCACCTTTGGAAATGTTAAAACATGTAAAAAAAACCCTCTTATTTTTCTACCTTTGGAATGTTGAGTAGTATCATAATGTTTTCCTTTCAGTTATTTTTCTGCTAGACCTTTTTAACCGCCAAACCCTTCTAAGGTGTTTAAAATGTCTTTTCCATGGAAAGACAGTGAAGGGTTTTTCGTTTTATTTTGGGTGTATTTTTCTTACAGGAGACAAAACCAAAGTTTAATGATGTATACACAGGCAGTCCACAGACATAGATTCCCCAGGGAAGGCACCACTTTGGTGTTTTAGAGTTCAAGCTCCAGAAAGGTAAATAGCAACTGTGTACAGCGTGTGTTGGAAAGAGAGCGGCCAGGAATGAAGGGACTCGAAGATGACTCCAGTGTTTCTAGTTTAGGTCACCTGGTCCATGATGTTGCCATTAACAGAGAGAGAAGAATTAGGGCTGGAAGCAGAGAACAGTGTGTTATAATTTGGGACATGTTGGCTTTGAGACACCTGAAAGACTCTTGCAGACATTTCCAGGAGGCTACTGGAAATTTGGGTATGAAATTCGGGCTAAGTCTAAATACATAGAATTTGGAACCCCCAAATATAAGTTAAATATGAACTTCACCTGGTAAAAGCATACTAAGCAAGAAGGTGACTGAGAGCAGATCTTTGGAGAACAATGGGGAGCCCATGATGATACTAAGAACAGCTAGAGAAGGAAGAAGAAAACAAAACTTGCCACAAAAATCCAAGTTCAGAGGCTTTTACCAGAAGACATTCAGCCCTGCAAAATGCTGCAGAGGCCAAGTCAAATGAGAGTCAGTCAGAAGGCAATGTGGCAGCGAGGAGCTGTCAACCACTGCAAAAGGGATTTCAGTAGATGGTGAAGTCAGACACCAGATTTTACTGCATTGAGGGGTAAAGGGAAAGTGAAAAATAAACATAATTCAATGGTCATTTCAAAACACTTGTCCCAACTATTTTTTTTTATGAGATTTACTTCAGAGGGTTTGCCTTACTCTATAGAAATGGCCATCACAGGCAGATAATTAAAATATATTTATCTAGCTCGTGTGTTAAATATAAGAGATCAATATGATGGAAAAGATAAGACTGAGGGTAGGAACCTCAGGAAAATGTAAATGATGGTAACACAGGCACATAACAAAATAAGAAAGGGGTCATTTTTACAAAGTCTTATTTCAATTTCATTGCCATTTATCATGTGTTTATGCTCACTAAGTGTTTTAGCACCACATTATGTTAAGAACTGCTGAAAAAAATAAAGGATTCTGATCTTCAGTCTTATTCACAGATTAAAAATGTCATGGGATACCATGTCATTTTCATACTGTCTTGATAAGTACATAATAAAATGCAGGAAAATCCATACATGAACTTTTTGTATGAATATTTTGATGAATCCCTGAACATAGAAACCTAACATTAAAAAGGAAGGAGGGGATGAATGGATACATGAATTGTGGCATATCCAGACAGTGGAATACTGTTCAGCATCAAACAGAAATGAGCTATCAAACCATGAAAGATGTGAAGGAAACCTATATGTATATTACTAAGTGGAAGAGGTCACGCTGAAAAGACCACACACTATTTGATTTCAACTATATGACACCTTAGAAAAGGCAAACTATGGAGAAAGTAAAAAGATCTGTGGTTGTCTACATTTGTCAGTGGGAGGGATTAATAGAACATACAGGATTTTGAGGGCAGGAAACCACTCTGTATGATGCTATAGGGTGGATACATGTCACCTGCATTTGTCCAAACCCACTGAATATACAACACCAAGAGTGAGCCCTAATGTAAACTATGGACTCTGGGTGGTTATGATATGTTGATGTAGGTTCATCAATTGTAAGAACTGTACTGCTCTGGTGGGAGATGTTGATAATAGGGGAGGTCGTGCATGTGTGGGGCAGGGAATACATGGGAAATCTCTGTCCTTTCCTCTCAATTTTGCTGCGAAACTAAAACTGCTTTAAAAAAAATAGTCTTAAGAGAAAAAAAGGAAGGAGAGTGGCACTTTGAAGTAAAAACCTAAAGAGATGTTGATCTTATCAAAATACATACATACCATTCAATTGATTTGTTTATTAGCAACGATGTTTCTTTTGCTCATCTCCTCTGTTGCAGCCACAGTGGTGGGGAAGGGGGCCATGCAAAATATAATGCAGTCCTTAACCTTCAAATGCCAGGCACTTTTCTGAGTTCTATGCAGGTATCATGTCTTCAATTCTCACACTGACCCGGGGCAGACCAGGTTTTATGGAGCCAGAAGCTTACACAATTTGAGAAGCACACTTTAAGGGAAAGAATACTATCAACCATGGCAATATAGTGCATTCTACTGATCAACTGAACTCTACAGAATTCTGTTAAGCCCCCAAAGAGTTCACAGTCTGGGCAGGAAGACAGACTGAGTAAACAGCTAATATGCACTTGGAAAGAGATTATTTATTCAACCACAAATATTTATGAGTCCCTACTATGTATGAGGCATTGTTTTAGGTGCTTGGGATAAACAAAGATCCTTGCTGTTATAAAGCTTCCATTCTAGCATGGGAGACAGAAAATGAGAGGAATGAATAAATAAATTACATAGTATAGTAGAAGTTGATCAGTGTTATTTTCAAGAAAAGACTGAAGGATAACAAGGTCAGGCATTGGGGGTGGGGAGCGGAAACTGGTGGTGGTTTTGAGTAGTATCATCAGGGTAGGTTTTATTGCAAGGTGATACTTAAGCAAAGATTTGAAGGGGCCAAATGCAACTGCACAGATACCAAGGGGAAGAGGGTTTCAGGATGAGGGAGGAGCAACAGCATGTCACCTCGGCTTAAGAAACAGCAAGTAGCAGGCAAGCAGGGGAGTCATGAGAGACTGGCAGGAGATGACGAGGGAGAGGTGAAGGATCAGGGAGCTATAGAACCATGCAAAGAATTTGTTTTAACCCAGAGACGGTGAAAGGTGTTGAGCACAAGATTGGCAAGACCTAACACAATTTCAGAATATCGTCCTGGCCCCTGTGTTGAGCTGTACGCAGCTCATGTGAGAATGGTAGCAATGCCAGTGTTGAGAAATATTGTGACTTTAGATATAATTTGAAAGGGAAGCCAACAAGATTTGTCGGAGTGTGATGACACAGAGCCGAGGATGCCTCCAAGGATCCTGACCTAAGTCCCCAGAAGGTTGGAATTGCCTTTGAATGAGATGGATAAAGGACACGGGAGCAGGCTGGGAGGCAAGGCAGGGAATCCTTCATCTGGGGACATGTCATGTTTGGGATATCTGTAAGATATGCAAGGGGAGCTATCAGTGAGGCACCTGACTCTATGAACCCGGAATTCCGAAGATGCGATGCTGATGGAGTATCAAGGGACAGATGACTCATGAGCCGGCCACACATCCTCCAGAGAGTGCAGCGAACGCTGCCTGCACTGGAGGATGGCCAGTCGGGGAGATTTCACATAAGCAGTTTCCAAAGAGCAGTGAATTCCCTTGAATTCTAACCCTTTTCCTTTGAAACTAGTCATTAGTTACGGGGAATATGTTAAATACATGTCACTCAAAAATGAAGTAACATGTTCCTCAAAAATGAAGGGTGTGAGTGAAGGGGAGAAGCAAGAGTCCTGAGAGGAGGAAGAGCGAGCAGCTGTTTTCACCCTTTACTTTATCATCTCTTGGCTGGAAGGACCGACATACACATCTTCGCCACCCCAGCTCATCTCCTACCCCAGGAGTCTTCACTGCGCCTCCCTTGACCGGCCGAGTTGTTCACTAAAGAAGCGCAAACTCCACAACTCAGGATCAGGAACTCAGACCTGCTCCTTTGGGAGGAAGAGACATAAACCCTGGGTTAAGACAAGATACAAAGTTCAAGGACAAGAGGTGCCAAACCGATAACTTGCAACAATGAAAACTGTATAAATAGTGCCCAGTGTGAGAGAGAGTGGAAGATTGTAGGACTCTTGTCCCATTTCTTCTATACACTCTCTCTTCCAGACCCTCCACCTTCTGGCAATAAACCTGAAAAACAGGCCTTGTGACATCTGTGGCTCTCTTCCTTTCCCCATATGTTTGCTGTATGTCATCATCCTGGTATCCTTGGTTACTTTTACAAATACACAAGAGACTTCCAAGAGAACACAATAAGCGGGTACAGCTACAAATAAACAGCTGTTTGTCCCTATAATTTCTTCTCTGAGATTTTAAGCAAATATCCCATTTATTCAATAACATTTATTGGCCATTTTCTAGGTTGTGAGAACTGCATTAGGCCCTAGGGAGAAGATTCGAAGATGAAGAAGACATATTCTTGACCCTGAGGTCCTTTCAGGGCAGAGACAGTACCCTTTCTCAAGCTCCACACCTGCTTTGGTTGCTTTTTCTCAGGTCATAAATCTTCACCCTGGCTCAGCAAGTTTCCAGGCGTAAAGAAACCATGCCTATTACTAGGTCATTCTATCTCCCATAAAGCAAGGGTCTCAACTGGAAACTATTTTGCCCCCCAGGGGGCATTGGGCAATGTCTGGAGACATTTCTGGTTTTCCCAATTGGGGCAGTGGGTCTGGCCCTGCTCCTGGTAGCTAGTGGGTGGAGTAGTCAGGATGCTGTTAAACATCCTGCATTTTATAACATAGTCCACATCCCCTCAAGACAAAAAATTACCCAGCTCTAAATGCCAGTAGTGCTGAAACAGAGAAACCTACTATCGATGGACTTTAGTTTAGTCATTTCATCCCTATAATATGTGCCACTTTATCCATCCATTTACTGTCTTAGCAACAACAGCACTGAGAAGGGCTTGTGCCTATCACTGGCTAAGACGTGGAGAACAGGAAGAATGAAGGGGAGGGTGTCTTCCTTTCATGTCTCACTGCAGCCGACTGGAGGTCTGGCCGGGATTCACTTTTTCTCTACCCAGGTCTAGAAAACTCCTGCAGATGGAAATAAAGAATCTGGTCTAACAATGGAATGGCAAATGTATCTTTCATCTTTCCCAATATTTTTTGTCACCCCATCCATATGCAATATGCATTTCTATCTCTGCGTGTTCTCTCATGCTCCAAGCACTGCCTGGCAGTTTCTTCCTGCTCGTTTTCACTTAACCAAATTCAACTGCTCTCTCAAGATTAGCTCAGATACCGACTCACTCATCTCTCCAGCTACTCCAGGCGGCAATGATGGTCGCCCCTCCAGCGTACATCCCACCAAAACCCACTCCTCCTGCAGCTACTCCATCCTTCCCTTGGTAACTAAAGTATTACAATTTTTTTGTGACTCCCCAAACAAATTGTCAGTTCTTTGAGGTCCAGTTTCTAATCAGGAAGGATATGAGTATTCTTTCTTGATCTCATTTGACTGGAAGTTACGTAATCATACAGCACAGATGAATGGGGGAAATCAATACTACATTTCAGAATAATTATTGCTGTAAATGTATTATCTTTGGAGAAAAAAGAACATTGGTCTAGAAAGCTCCAAAGTCAGCTAAGGCAACTTCACATATGAGGATCGGATAGAGACCTTTTTCCTTAGATAAGAATAAGAAAGAAAAGAAACATTCCTGCTTCTAGGTTGGCAGGGAAAGGAGTTGGAAAGTTTTACTGAAAATATAGACAATTGAACAGATTCACTTAAAGGTAGGAGTGGGTTGTGAAAAACAATGGATTTTCCTGCACAGAAAAAAAATGATCTGCTTTGACTTTATTGAAAGTAGTGGTTCATCATTGCTCATACTTGGAGAAGAGCAAGACAAGTGGCATGTCCCACATTATTTCCCTTCTATTCAGATAAGCATAGAAGCTCTATAGTTTGGCTGAGCATCTAAATTTTCAGCATTATTACCAGCCATTCGTTGTCTTATCATTGAAAAGCCACACCAAATCGAAAAAGACACTTCTATTCTTCTGCCTGTGCACCCTGAACTCATGGGAGCCAAGATGTGGGTGACCACCTCAAGGAGCGCTCCATCAAGGAGGCGGCTGGCGACACAGCTTAAGTGGGAGCGAAAACCCACTCAGCTGGAATCGTAGCTCAGCTAATTCCTTTCTATGAGAACTTAAGCAAGTCATTTACCTTTCTTAACCCATGTTCTGTATATTTCATCGAAGTTTGTCAAGGATTTAATGAGATGACATATCTAAAGTGCTTGACATAACGGCTGATGTCTCATAGGTGCTTGGAAAATGGTAGGGAAGTAATCTCTTTGCTTCAAATGCATTTGCTTTTGCCCTCAAACTTATATGCCCTTCCCGTAATTTGTTAAATTTTCCTCACATTCTCCAAAAATAGAATTCCTTCCAACTTGTTATCAACATCTTCTGTCTCTCCTCCTACAGACAACTTTGGCTTCCTTTCCACCACCCGTATTTTTCTTTAGATGCACCTTGGGAGAGATGACATGTTTAAAATGCAGGGGAGCAACATGCTTATAAGCTCTGAGATCTGAACAAAATGAGAACATGACAAAGGATCATGAATTATGCACTGAATCACACAAGAGTTCTGAAACAGGAAAATTGACTCTGCTGGGCGCGGTTCTACAATCATGTAATGTGCTTTACAGTTTAAAATATCAACTATAAAATACCATTCAAAGTGACTGTGAGTTTGGCTGTAACCACAGCAAAAAGAAAGCCCACTCACACTAAGAATGACCTTTACACCTATTTGGGTTTCTTAGTAACTTATTTTAACAGATTGTCTATACAAGATGGGGTTTTATGACTGGTATCTGTCCAAAGGTAGAGAAAACGAGCACAAAGTATGATTAGCCTATTTTTCAGTGCATTAAGCTCTAGTGAAATGTAACAACAGATGGAGTTCTAGAGCATGGAATTTTCTTTCTTTCTTTGTTGGATAAAATAAGCCAACAAGCAGAAACTATAAAATGAATGTAACTGTTCTTTCAATTGTCCCCTGGAGTATTCACTCCAGTTATCAAACAAAAAAATAAGAGCTTCCACCAAACCATTTCCTTTCCTCCCAAAGTCCTGACTGCTTATGGTTCTGCCTGCTTATGCTTCGGCCAGATGAGCCTTTTCATACAAGCAGAAGGATAAGATGGACAAGAGGGTAGGATGGTAGAGTGCCAGTCAGTAGTTGTGAAAAGATGCAAGAAATTAGGTCTGTCATAGGAGGGGAAAAAAAAATCACATTGGGAGACTGGAAAAAATGACTACTTCATCCTCCTTGACAAAGATGCATATAAATTAGCTATGTATTAGATTTGTATTATTTTTGTCTTGTGTACATTTCAAGAAATCAAAAATAGATTCAGAAAGACCTGAAAGTTGGGAGGAGGGGACAGATGGCAGATAAGGCTGCCTGTCCTCTGTGTAGGAGCTCCCAAAAGCAAAAAGCTCTCAAGGCCCACTGCACCAGCTAGGAAAGAGTTAAACTAAGAGGGAGAAAATACCTAAATTCCTCCAAAGTGTGGCTTCTTCTCACTAGAAACTTTCAGGGAAGGAGAGGATTGTTTAAGTCAGTTCTTCCAGTATCTTGCTTGGTTTTGCATTTGCATACATCTGAACCCTCCTTTGTTTCCCCTGAAGTGAGTTATCAAACTATCACAAGAATGTCAGGTCTCACACAGTTCCTATCTGCCCTGTACAGGGAAGCCAGGAGAGTATCACACTGATACCTGTTCTTGGAAAGTTTGCAGAACAAAGAGAAGAAAGAAAAACAGAAATGATACAGAAATGATCGGATAAACTCCGATTAAGCAGATAAGCTTTAAAATGCTTATCCAAATTAAGTCTTTGAATATTGATGTTCACTGAGCATGAATTCCTACATGAGGACATTAGGGGAAGCAACAGCTTTGTTAGTGGGGGCTGATGCCGGCTTTGCTAAGTAAGCTGCCTTTCCCTACGGCAGGGCTGCAGCGTACTCATGCTGAGGTCTAAGACAGTTCTGCAAAAATGATGACACAGAATCAGGAACGAAAAATGAAATCTGAAAAAAATCTGTTTGAAAAGCTTGAGAGACAAAAGGACCGAGAGATTCAGAGCAAGGAGAGAACACGAGGGCTGAAACACTGTGATATATTTTCTTTTGCTTTTTGATAGAGACATTCCTCTTGAACACCAGTTGTATGTACCAGTGGCAACCCTGGCCAACGTTTCAGACTTGCCAGGTGAGCATTACATGCAAATGGTTCCCTCCTGGTTCTACTTGCTCCATCGATGCCATGCTCTGACTGGGCAGGAGGAAAGCAACCCCAGCATCGGCATGAAAATAAGGCAACCTGGCCTCCCACTTTGCTTTAATAATTTCCATATCCAGTAAGACAAGTTTTCCAGGGACAGGCCTGCAATCACAGGCACATGTCTCACCTTGTTAAGACTCAGTAGAAGGTAAAGCAACCTGAACTCCCCATGGAAGACTCAGGCACACAAACTACACCCACATGCAAAATCAAGGCAAGCCAAAGTGGGAAAACTTTCCACCCATTTGCTTCCAAAGCACAGATTACTCAGGGGAAAGGGAAGTAGGGAAGGCAGCCCAGGGTACAGAGGCATGCTCAAACCTCTCCACTTGCTTTCTTTTCTTCTGTTCCATGCATACCAGCAGGAATCTGAACAAGATGGGAGTTTAAATTCATCATGTTAGAAACTTCTGGGAATGAAAAATTGCCTACCTCCTCTTTAAAAAATTCCTACTTTTCTCTTTGCTCAGGTTTCCCTTTTGTGGCACTTTTCTCTCCCCTTTTCTTTAAGTCTACTATCCCCCTCACTTTTGGAGCTAATTAGTGATACAAGTAATCCCTCCATCTCGTTACCCACACTGAAAGTTTCTCTTCTCTTACTGACTGGTGAAACTACGGTTAGCTCAAGACATTACCATTGTCTAATACTGACTGTCACATTTTAACACTTGAATGAGTTGCGGGGGCCAGGTGGAGAAGGGGGTGCTTGTTTAACTACACTCTCATTTATTCAGGTGACACACATAGAGAGTAGTAATTAAAAACATGGACTTAGGACAGAGAACAGAAATGGTTACAAATCCCACTTCACTAGCTGTGGACCAATTTCTGAACATCTCTAAGGTTCAGTTTTTTCACAAAATATGGACAGAATATACTGTTGTGAGAATGAAATAAGATAATGTATGCAAAGCAGTTGGCAGTACTGTGTGGCATATGGTGAGCTGAGTAATGTTAGCCATTACCAGTATCATGACAATCATCATTGTTATAAAGCTACAGAGCTTGCCGTGCCAGCCAATGGGAATCAGGTTCTAACTTCAAGGAGCTCACCGCCTACCCTTAGGGATAGACATGCAAATAAAAAAATCCCATGAAAAGAATCTCAACCTGACCAGATGCCTCAATTTTTCTGAATTCCTTATATTCAAAAAAGTACAAAGCCATGCCTTTGAATCAGACAATGAATTGAAGCTAAGTATTTTTTACTCAACATACTCATCAAACCTCTATGAACTTCATCTGCATGGTTTTCTCAAGGAGACTTCATCACCCTTTTTTATTCTCAATTCTCCTGAACTTACAAATTTATGGGTACTACCCATAAGAAAATGGAAGGTGTGAGAATCCCGAAAAGCTCATTCTCCTGGTTCAAATAAAAACACTAAAATTCAGAACAGCAGAGTGAGGACCCTTTCTCCCCACAAATAAAAACATATCCTCAATGCCATTAAACCTAGGTAGCTTCTAAGTATCTGGTATTAGTGGCCAACATTGCTGGCTCTCAGACTTATTAATCATGTTAGTGAATGAATCATTGACTAAAGAGAATCAGGGCTGGTATTCTGACACTAATTCCCAAGATGCTGAACACAAGGCTGAATCATATCTGCCATTTTTAGGTGACTCTGGCAGTTGCCCTTAAAGTATACCAAATTTTGACAAAATATTGAATTTCTCTATTCTATACCTTATGCTTTACAGCACAATAACAAGGTTGTGCTTTTGTAGCAGTTTAGCTGGAAACAAAATCTTTTTTAAAAATCTTAAAATTTTTTTCACATCTATATGCTCCCAAGTTTTGTACGTATTTATGACTGTTACTTTGATGTATATGCCAAACAGGATAAACCCATGAAAGGCAACACTGCTAATGAACACAAGGAACTTTATGTAATTGTAATAGCCAGTTTGGCTAGTTTTATGGGTGTGTGTACATTTAATTTTGAGTTGAGCAATATCCAACTTGGCAATGAGATAGAATAATATGAGTCTTTCTGCTTGTTTGTTTTAATTACTAACAACCAGAAAAAAAACTATTCAGAGTAGTCAAAAGAATTAAAATAAAAAATGCACTCTACTACTTACAGACTGCCATAATATGTCTAAAATGAATGTCACTTATTCAGGAGTTACAAAAGTCGGGAGGGGCAATTTGGAGCTGTGATAAGTGAAGAAAACATATATAGACAGACATTAAGTTTCTTGAGGGAAGAAACCACTTTCCTTCCAAGCTGTGAAAGAAGTCCCAACAGTTAACATTCAATCATTCAATAATACTGTGTATGCTTGTAGGCCAGGCTCTGTTCTAGATCATGAGGAACCACAGTGAATAAGTCCAGTCCTCTCTTTACAGAGCTTACATTCTTAAATTTATTAAACAACAAACACAGTAAACAAATGGATGAACAATTAAAAGTATATTTTCAGGTCGTGCTCCATACCATAAAGATAGCTAGATAGCTAGTCAGAGAATGGCTCTCTGAGGAGCTGACATTGAATAGAGATCCGAAAGTGGGTGTGCGGCTATTTTGGAATCTGGGAGAACATTCCAAGGAGAGGGAACAGCAAGAGCAAAGGTTCTGAGGCAGAAATACATTATGACTGCACAAGGAACAAGAAGCCAGTGAGGATGGAGTGTGATGAGCAAGGGAGGGAGAGGTGGGATGTAAGATCAGAGTCTTGGTGAGGGTAGGTGTTCATACGGGGACGGTGGGGTATGGAGAGGTGTTTGGATTTAGCCGTTGAAGGGTTTTATGAAGGTAGGCATTGGGATCTGACTTTTGCTTTCCTGACATTAGTCTGAGTGCTGTATGCATGTGTATAGAGTCTCAAGAGTAAAAGCCAGGAGCTCACTTAAGAGGCTATAAAAGGAGTTGGGCAAGAGATAAGGCAGCTCAGAACCAGGTGCCCCACAGGAGCAGTATAAGGAGTCGGATCTAAGAATTTAAACATTGAGCCAATAAGATATGCAGTAGATTAAGTCTGAGGGTGACTGTTTTCCCCCAGATGATGTTCATTAATGGTTATATCTTCTGCACCAAAAAGAAGCTAAAAAAAGTTTGTTAAATGATCAAACAGATCTGAGGGTCACACAATGTAAATCCTGGTTCCACTCATCCATCTCACAGTTCTTTGCCCCAGTCTTACTTTCAGACACGTGGTGGTGGTCAGGAAGACAGCACTAAGGATTGAAATACTCTGCAAGTCTTCGATCTGTAGTCACAAGTCAGGCCGTGACTATAATAGCCCCAGGTTGAGTTTATACAGAGACGTTAAGTGAAACAAAAGTTGTCCTCCCTCCAGTGCCCACTTTTTACTTAGATTTTATTCAACAGGTTCCCCATTGCCTACTGAGTAGAATTCATACTCTTTGTCCTGGCATTTAAAGTCTTCTATACTCTATCCCCCACCCTTTTTACTTCCAAATATTCCCCTTCATTTTCCCTATATTCTAGTCAATGAATAGCTCAGGTTTAAGCCCTGTATTTTTTTTTTCCACATCTTTGCCAATACTGGGAATTTCCTGCCCAACCATTTTCTACTCATCCTTCACAAGACCCAGCTCAATCTTCATAACCTTTTCTTCCATAGTCTTCTCTTACTTCAAACCTCTCTACCAAGGCTGAAATCCTAAAATCTGCTACCCTAGAAACTGTAGGGCAAATATACCCATCTGCCAGTCATCTCATTATGTGTGTACTTCAAGGACAAAGGGAAGCCTTGCAAAAGTCATTGGCTGATGTATTTCAGGAAAAGCCCAGACATGGGCTCTTCTCCTTTATTATCTCTGCACAGCCCAAAAGGTTTGGATCTATGCTTCATTAAACTCCACTCATTCATGAAAAAGTTCTAATAAAGCAGTCTATAACAAAAACCACAGACCAATCTTCCTAGCCTTTCCGAAGTCATGGGCCTTAGCAGAAGTCCCGACACACGGGCTTAGACCTAGCCACATGTCCTTTCCATAACAACAGACACCTTTGTGATCTTTGTAAGGTACTTGACCTCATCCGTAATAATCAGGGTGATCATTATACTTACCTCACAGAGTTGTCTGCAGGTTAGTTTAGTTAACATAAATAACAGTGTCTGATATATGTGTTTCATGTCGTCTAGATCAGGTCTTTTCTGAAAAGGGAAGAAGCCACATAACTGACTATTGACAGCTGTTGATACGGCTGTGGGTAGTCAGATATTGTCCAGTTCCAGAGGAGAATGGGAACCATCTAAACTTTGTCTTACATCTCCACTGCACTTTGAGATCCTAGCCAGTGGTGGACTTAGACACATTGCTCAGGTCTAAGTTACACTGCAAATGCCTACCCAACCTAGAGCTTACTGCTATACAAGAGGGCACTGGTGTTGGGCATTCCAGTGACTCATAAAACACATATTATACAGCCAATCAGTCAATCAATCAAAGCAGGGCAGGGATGATCAAAGGGAGAAACTAATACTCTAAGACTTTTATAGTGAATGATTCTTATAGACCTGAGGCGCTCTTGGCAGAAGATCCACGACCAGAATATTCATGCACCACTCTCCTTTCTTGGACTTCTATCACCAGCATTTCCCCCTCCACCATCCCATTTCTATATGCAGGAATCCTATGCAGTACATCACCTTCCAGAAGATAAGAGGTATACTCCCACACATGAGTCAATGGTACTATCCTGCAACAGGGAATCATTTTAATGGAGGCAGCCTACCCTCACTGCAGGGAATAGGTATTGGCTGACTTCATTCCACTTATCCTCTCATAGCTTAGGGTCTGAGAGTTCTTCATTCTATTCATCAATTCCTAATGGCTATTCTACAAACCCCTCCTGTTTTGATGATGACTATGATGACGATATTGAATACTTACTATGAGCCAGAGACTGTGCTTGGGGACTTAGAAATATAACTCCTCACAACAACCCAATGAATAGGTCATAATTATTCTCATTAAACTCATGAGGAAACTGAGGCATAGAGAGTTTATGTAACTTGGTGAAGGCACACAGTTAGGAAGTAACACAGCCAGAACTTTAAATCAGAACAACATGGCTCCAGAGCCCACTTTGGTCTGCCTCCTCTCCTTCAGATGACCCACTTTTACTTACGACTTGATCCCAGCCTGCCTATTGGCCCTTTAATGTTGCCTGTCCCTCACTTTGGGCACATTTGGCACACTTCGTAAATTCTCTTGAATCTAACCAGACAAAGAAGTCTACCTTCTGATTTCACCACCAGGGAAGATGGACCAGACAATGAAGCAGAATTCGAAGTTGATAGAAAATATTACTTACAGTCATTGTATAGATTTGGGCTGTATTATATTGAAGTGTGGCTATCTCAACACTATGTCTAGTATACTTCCCTTGCCCACATCCACTGTAGAGGTAAAAAAGCTGTGTAACCCTTTCCCAGTCCCTTTTCAGACAAGAGTTCTGACCAAAGAGAAGTAGGAAATCTACAGGTCAGGGTGGGCCAAGTTCTAAAACCACATTTATTTTCTTCAAAAAAAACAAGGAAATAAGATCACCAGTATCCCCCTTGTTGCTGCCTAGAATACAAACTGATGGCTAGAAAGGAGAGCCAACTTGAGACAATGAGTGAGCAAGCCAAGGCATGAGAGCAGTGGGACAGAAAGTTAGAGCCTTGGACTTTGAGAACATTGTCGAACCTCTGCTCACCCACTTGTGTGTGAGATAACAAAACATCTTCATATTGCTCAAGCCAGTTAGTCAACATACTTGCAGCATAAAGCATTCATTACTGATACAGTAGTGACAATAAATGATTTGCATCATGTATCACAGATTCAGTCATCCTAATAAATCCTTTGTTAGCTTCTAAATATACTAACTTAAATCTCCTAGGAATGGTCAAATGGGTTCTGGGCTAGGAGGAAGCTAGCATCCTTACTATAAATATTTGAATGCCATGGGAGGGCAAATCCTGGTAATCAGCCCACATGGAAGGCAACCTGTTGAATATAACATGGTACACTGAATGAAGCAAAATATGAATTCAAACAAAAATGGTCATTTCTATGAATTCAAGCCAGACAATACCATCACAGGAAAAAAAATAAAGTAACAATAGTATCCAGGACTCAAAGTCAGAAACTTGGGTTCTGACCCCAGGCTTTCTGCCTTGGCCTACCATTTCAGCAATCTGGGCCTCCGTATCTCATTTGTAAAATGAGGGAATGGACCAGGTAACTTCTTGAGACAAAGGAAGACCTAAAAATAATTCTTTGATTATAGCTTCCCACTTAAGGTGAAAACATGATTGGGGGTCAGTAAACTTCCTTTTTGCCTACAAAGATCATGGAAATACAATCTTATACCTCCACTTTCCAGATACTTTGAGTGCAAAGGTAAATATTCCTTAGCAAATTAGGCGGTAAGAATTTGCTGAAGGATTTGCTGACAATATACATCATTATCCAAAGTTCAACCAAATCATAAGACAGACCAGTGTTCACCTCATTTAATGTTCTTGGCGACTCTGAGCAAGCAAGGACCTCATTTGCTCCCTGTCAAAAGACTCTCAAAAGGGATCCATCCCAGTGAGAAGTTACATAACTAAAATCAAATCTGCCCAAGAGGAGTAGCACAGAACAAATGAAATTTTCCTTTGCTACTTCTGCCATGTTATCCATCCTCTTCCATTCCAGATCTATCCACCCATCCCTTTCCCAAACAAAATTAATTTTTTATCTCATTTTTTCCCTTAGGTCACTGCCCTTTGTCTTCTAAGGTGATATGATTAGATTAATAAATAAACTAATCCTGTGTTATTAGTCAAAGGAGAATTCTAGTCTCAAAATGAATGTTAAATTAAGAAGAAAAAAAATAGGATTTACCTGAGTGATAAATCCAAGAAAATCAAAAATCCTGAAATTCTAAAATCCCATCATTCAATTCTACCATATTCTTCCACTATATAACATAACATAACTCAGCTTACTGAGTAGTTACTGGAGACTTCCTATTTTGAAAGTGGTCTGCTAGACACTACAGGGAGCTTGCAGATGAATAACATGTTCTCTGCTCTCAAGGAACTTAAAATTTATCATGGCATTGCACAGGTATTCTAATATACGGCCATCCATAAAGCGATATGGAAATGTTAGGAAGAGGGAATTGATTTCCACTGAAAGGACCTGAAAAGGCTTCAAGGAAGAATTAAAATCTAGATAGAGACAATGGCTCATGTTTATGTTCTATTCTAAAATAGGTTTTCTAGTTTCTGGAGTGTCAAATTGTCCAGAACATAACGTAGATCAACAAGTAAAGTACTGTATCAGTATTTTGAATCAGCTGGTTAGGATCTTCAGTGTCACAGTCAGATCAGCTCCAAAGGAAATGGATCCTGCCTTCCTCTCAGCTGCTTTCTTGCCCTCCCCATCCCACGTAATGAAGGCAAGTGAGAGGAGAGAGTGTGGGACCCAAGCCAGGAGAACCAACAACAGATAGGGAGCCAGAAGGTGCTTCTGCCAATCATGGTGTCAACCCTTCTGCAACTACCTAATAACATCAGCAGGCTTTAAACCGCCTGGGAGCTCAGGTCTGAAAAATCTCGACTGCAATTCCTTCCTCCTCAACTCACCCTGCCTGCTGTCCTCCATCACCTTCCCAGCCAGTATTCTGGCCTTGGTTTCTGATGTGCTTCCTCCCAATGCCTCAGTGTGTCTGTTTTGATTTCTTGTTTTGTTCTGTTTTTAAATGAACATCATGTTGTAAGCGGTGCCATCTGATGCTCAGGCAGCGAGCAGCCAAGGAACTATAAAGATCTGTTTAGGATCATGACCACTTAGCAGGCGCAGGGCCACTAGGGACTTTAGGAGCATTAATTAGTTTATCCTCCCGGAATCCCTCTAAGGCATCTCTATTATCTCCAATTGACAAATAGAGCAAAACGAAAATGCAGAGAAATTGACTAAATGACTGAGTTGCAATAAGGGGAAGAAGATGGCAGCAGACTATTAAGCAAGTCCCCTAACGAAACTTGAAGATTCTGAATACACGCCTGGCTTTCTGCAACATATTAATATCCAAGCTTTTTGAATCAGGAAGGAGATTCTGGGAGATTCTCTAGTTTACCCACCTCCATTTTCTGAACCAGAAAATTGGGGCCTGCTGAGATCGAGGACTTGGTCATGTTGTGACCAAAAGGAGGAGGTAGGCCTCCAACCAGGTGCTCTGGCCCTAGATGCAGTGCTGTCTCCGCGCTGAGGAAACCCGGATCCAGTCACACAACCTGCAGTTGGCAGTGCTGGAGCAGAGCCTCAGGAGAGATACAAGAACAGGTGTCCACTTTGTGCACTGTCCACAGGCCCCTGGTCAAGGAGCAAGCGGGGATGAAAATCCAGCCTGCCCTCTCTGAGCCCAGCGGCGTGCTTTGGCGTGGGACTAGCACCCACCCAAAAGGGGTGCCATCTGCCCACAGGGCCCCCGCCACCCAGAGAGGACATCTTCTAACAGGCACCAAGACACCATACAGATGAGCAGCAGCTCTGAGCCCACATTTCTTGACTTCTCTTCTACTGCTGAACTGGAAAGATAAGTTGCCTTTGGAACATGGAAAAAGGAAAACCAAGAATGATAGGTGGCTGCCAATTTCTATGGCATTGTTGTATACCTAGAAGAAGGCAATGTAACCGGATCGCCTGGCTTAAAAACTGCCAGGATTTTTCATTCTGGTTCTAGTATAACACACTCTAAATTTGCAGCACAATTTGTTCAACTCCATATCAGTTAAATCTGCTGTGGATTTTTTTTAATGCTTTTTGGAAAATGTGTGCAATGGGTCTAGGTTTCACACGAAGGAGGATGCCAGGAAGTCTTCCAAAATTATAAGGGGGTGCAATGTCCTCTGTGCCTACCCTGCCCCAACCACAGTGATCCTTCATCCAATCTTCCCCTGGAGGTGAGGAGGGGGACAGAAAACGATACCCACTCATTCTGGAGGTAAACCTGCCAGAAGAGAGATGTTTCCATCTCACCTAGAGGCCTAGCTACTCTCCCTTTTCTAGAACAGGTCAATGTTGCGACTGCAACACTCCCAGGAGCTCCTGCTCTCTTACAGTTGCTATTGTAGGGCTCCTGGAACCCAGGCCCCCTCTTGCCCATGCAGCCTGTGCCAGGTGGGCAGCAATCGGGCGGGCACGGGGTGGGTGGAGGGAGCTGCTTCAACAATGTGGGAGAGGCACACAAGGTCATGAAATCTAGGATGCAGGTTCACTGGGGGCCACCAAAGCCACAATTTACCCACCTTCTAAAGGAAATAAGGGCCCTTCATTGCCCATAATATCACAATTAGACTTTTTAAAGTAGGGTTCAAAACCTGCTCCACAGTAAAATAAGCCAAGCCGAAAAAGACAAGTATCAAATGATTTCACTCATATGTGGAGTATAAGAACAAAGAAAAAATACTGAAGGAACAAAACAGCAGCAGACTCACAGAACCCAAGAACGGACTAATAGTTACCAAAGGGAAAGCGACTGGGGAATATGGGTGGGAAGGGAGGGATAAGAGAGAAAAAGGGGCATTACGATTAGCAGATGTAATGTGGGGGGGCATGGGGAGGGCTGTACAACTCAGAGAAGCAAGTAGTGATTCTATAGCATCTCACTACGCTGATGGACAGTGACTGTAATGGGGTTGGTGGGGGGGACCTGATGAAGGGGTAGTTTAATAACCATAATATTGTACATGTAATTATAGATTAATGATAATAAAATTAATTATATTAAAAAAAACCTGCTCCAACCTCATTACGCACATCTCCACATGAGCTCTCAGTTCTGGATAGACTAGGCTTCTTAGAATCTTAGACTCCATGATAGGAAAGAACTCTAAAGTTCACCCATTGCGTACACACACACACACACACACGCACACACACCCCAGCCGTGGTCCCACCTCTGAGGCTTTTCTCATGCCCAGGTCTTTCTCAGTTCACACAAAATTCATTTTTTTCTTTTCTTAGGGAATAAATAAAGGCAATTAGAAGTAACAGAAAGGCCGACAGTGACGCAGTGGTGGCTCTGGAAACAGACAGACCCGGGACTGAAGCCCAGCTCTGTCATTCACTAGCCTAATGTTTTGCTCTTGACTTCTCTTTGAGCCTCAATTTCCTTATGTGTGAAATGAAGGTTTAATTGTAGCTACTTCCCATGATTATTGGAAGGACCAAATGTGATAATGAATGTAAAGGCTTTCACAAAATGCCTGACACAAGGTGAACACCAATCCATGCCGGCTCTCATTATCCAAAGGACATCATTCACTGTGAAGTCAGTGATATGTGAGCAAAGAGACCACAGCGGGGCTCACTCACTGGGACACCAGGCTCTCAGTGTAAACAGACTCAAAAATAAGGAGTGTGGGTGCACGTGTGTGTGTGTGTGTGTGTGTGTGTGTGTGTGTGTGTGTGTGTGCTGAGGGGAGGGGCAGTAGTTGCAGGATTTCGTGGTTCAGTAAGTGAAAAGTCCAGATGCAGAACAGGCTGCAGTGGGAATTCAAACGACTTCGTCACAACATAGGTTTTGTTCTTGTTTGTTTGTTTTGTGGTTGACTTGCTTTCTGGTTCTGTTCTGCTTTCCTCCTGGGTGTCATTCCGAGGCTCCCCGCGTGGCAGGACCATCTTGGCAGTACCCCTCCCATGGCCTCTCATCTGTAAATCCTCTGAGGAAAGAGTGTGAGTCTCTCAGAAGTCTCTGCCAAAGACTCGCTGCATCTCGTGGGCTGTTTGGATCACAAGCCCGTCGCGGAGCCAGGCACTGTGCCAGGCGGGGCTGTGATGAGACGGAGGCCACATGCTCGACTCCGGAGCCCGTCCTGAGGCCGCAGGCTGAGAGGCCAGGACGCAGAGCCCAGGCGATGTCCGCTCCCTCCGGGGGAATGATCTGGGAAGGAAGGACACGCTCCCGCAACACTCCCGACCACGGCGCTATTTCTGATGATGAAAACTCAGAAATTACCCCCAAAAGAGTTCAAGTGAATTATGGAATATAGATACGGGAATCTGGGAAAACTCATTTTAAATGAAAACTTGAATGATATGGGGAAATTAACAGTATGTTCAAGGAAAGAAGCCAGAACATAAATACACACACATGCACATGTACTACAATCCTTAAATGCTAATAGTGAACAGAAAGTATTGCAAGAATAACCTATAAAGGAATCAGCCCAGCTCAACTAGGGAGGAGTGGGAAAGATGGACGCTGTGAGGGGAGCCCAAGAATCACCTACAAGAACACGACAGTATCAGCTATTCACCACGGAAATACACACAGTCCATACAGAGGTAAGGCAGGGCTCTTTTGCCCGTGCATGTTTTCAACACTGTCATAGGCAAAGAAAACATCTAACGTACAGCCTGAGCACGTATCTGTCCCTTTTCTTTCTCACCTTCCAAAAGGAGATTCACAGAACACATCAAACTCCTATGTCAGAAATAGCCTCCAGATTTTTATTAAAAATGAAAACTGCGTGCCATTCCACAGGAAAGTTCAACACTACCCGTTGATGTAGGAAGCTGGGAAGACCCAGGGAGATTAAAGAATCGAGGATGCTCACACACCTGTGTCTGTCACCCTTCTGCTTCTGAAAGTCTTAAGAAACTCCTCCTCACACTCACATGTAAAAATGTCTCTTCTTTTATTATCTATCGATGGGGAGATACATATAAAAAGTAGTCATGACTTCATTATTGCTTTTGAGCACTGGTTTTTTTATTAATTACATCCATAATCTTTATTCTGTTGAAATATAACCACACAGATATGTGCTTGGCCTAACAGGGAGGTCCTCAGATGTTTGACAGAGTCCACGCTACGGGCAACGCCGGGGAAGCCTATGCAACTCCCATAAATAAGGAAAAGTATTTTTACAAACCATACATGGTAGAAGCCCCCAAAATTCCTCTTCAGACACCTGTCTCCCTCTCTCCTGATTTCCCACTCAAACATCTCTCTTCGCCTCTCTCCACACTGTTCCAGCACACCTCTGGGGCCGCCTGTTCCTCCCAGGCTCTGCTCCAATTCACTGCAGTGTGTCTCCTCTCTGATTTTATCCTTGACTCCTCAGGGAGAAGGGGCCTCCATGTCACACTTGATTCCATTTTGGTTCCTCTCTCACGGTCACCTCCCTCCAGTTACAATTTCTCAGCTGGTCCAGGAATGCAGGACTCGCCTGCCTTTTGGGGATAACACTGGGTCCTGGCTGTCAGCAGTTTTCTGTCCCCTGACAAGGTGAAGACCACGTGGTCGGCAAACTTGGTGTTGCTGTCTGTCAGCCAATGAGAAAAGGCTGCCCAGGAATTCCCAACATCTTGAAGATGATGCCACGTTAGACTCCTGTCTCAGTCAGCCGCCAGGCCTTCCTTTTGGAAATTTCTTGATTCTGGAGTTTGAAGTGTATTTCTTTCTCCCAGCAATTTTTTGGGGTGAGTTTCCTCCTGACCTAAATTCCCCAGGCCTGACTACTGACCCTCTGACTCCCATCTCACTCAGTATCAAGAACAATCTCCCTTCTTGCTTTGAATTGGAATAATTTGTATCCCCCAGGACTGGTGTGATCAGCTAATACAGTGCCCAGATAGGAACACTCCAGAGTACAAGAGAGCCCTTTTAGTAATGCAGCTGGGACCATAGGCATGAACCAGACCCCTCCTGAGCAAACAGGGACATGCGAGCGCAACCCAGAGCCCCTACCACAAAGCCTTATCCATAATAGTGCTCAGGAAATATCACTTCCCTGGTTGGGTCCAATGTGTTGTGTCATTTGCCTGATGTTCAGTTAATGCCACAGTACATTTTTAAGTTCTATTTTTGTCTTTTTTCCCCTTCTGTGTGTAACTCTAGATATAAGATATGATGTCAGGTTCTTTCCTGATCAATCTTAAACTGTCCCCACCAAACCTTTTTCTAAAAAGATATTTTAAACATGTCAAAATCTGTGATATTAAGCTACAAGAACTCATTCATTCATTCAACAATCGTACATGAAGTACTTATAATATACCAAGGTCAGTGCGAGGAAAGGGGATCCGCCTATGAACACAATAGGTCACATGGTCAGTTACTCCCCCAGAACTCGTAGCAGGTCTGCTGTAAGGAACACGCAGGAAAACAGGTGATGCCCAGAGAGTGTGGGAGGGCTCTGATGGGGAACCGCAGTGTGCAGTGAGATGCCCCAAACTGTTCCTCCCCGGCGTCCCAAACGCAGCTGCCACCTCGAGCCAGAAACGCCCAAGTGCCTTATCCAGCGCTCCTCCGTCCTCCTTTCCCTGCTCTCATCAGAGAATCCCATAGATCACAAAGTTCATTCAATTCTCCTTCCCAAATATCTCTCAAATCCCTTCTTTTCTCTTCTTCCCACTGCCTTTTTCCCCAAGAAAGGACCCTAAAGCTATACCATTTTCAAGCATTCCCAAACTTCCTAAATCTGACCACAGGAGATGACTGCAAAAACCTGCACCTGAGAAGATGGAAACTAGAGCAGAGGAGTGACAGTGAGGAGGATGTCCAAGGAGAGGAGAAGGGGCAAGAGAAAGGGTGCTGGAGAGAACCTATGATAAAGAGAAATCACACAGAAGACTGAGCAGTGCAGAGTTAGGTAGGAGACCTGCAGGCTGGACTGTCAGGGAAACCAAAGGAAGAGTTTCCAGAAGGGAAAAAGTGGTCGACAGTGTCAGCGGGGCCAAGAGATCAGATAATGTAAGAGTGGAGAAAGGAACATTAGATTTAGCCACGTATTGCACTTGAGATTAATTTTTCAAAATCAAATTATTGAATGCCTCCCAGATGCAAGAGGGCCTTCCTTAAAGGAGATAAAGATTTACAGGACCGAGTTGCTATTTTCCAGGAGCTGGTCAACTAGTTCACAAGCAAAATGCAAAGGCATGGGAAATAGTCCCTCCCTTCTCTATGGCCACAAAACCCCATAAATATTACAGTACAGAATGAGCCAAATGAGTGGTACATCAAGTTCTCTGGGATGAGTACTATGCACCAGCAAAGTTGTATTTTCCCTGGAATGTATATTTTAAGATTATTGTTAACACCTTGGAGCACTTCCAGGTGAAACAGCCAAGATGGAGAATGACTGAGAAACCACTTTAATATAAGAAATAACTGGGTGTATCTGGGCCACTCAGGATAGTGGACAGCATTTATCACCTATTTGACGGGCTTTGAAATAGAAGGATGAAGTTTCCTTTATATTGCTCCTGAGGACAGAGCAAAGAGAAGTAAGGTACAGGGAGGCAGAAATTACCTCAAAAAAAGAGAGAAAATAAAAATTTTAAAGAAAAGAAGACATTCTTATCAATAATAGCTGTCCGAAAAGGCAATGAGCCACCGTGCATGTTCCCCATCACGGACATGGTGCAGCCCATGTCCAAGGGTGTGCCGCAGGCGAGAAGGCTGGGCCCAGCATCCTCCGGCAGGCCTGCACGCGCTAAGATTCTGTGACCCCAGTTCCTTCCATGGCAATCAGAAAAGTCTCTTAAGCAGCAAGGAGCTCTGGAAATGTTTGCGCAAGGAAATACAAAATTCAAGTAAGCAGAACTTCAAGGAAGATTGTTCTGCATTTACTGAGGACAGATTAGAAATGGGTAAGCCTGAAGAAAGCAGGAGATTATTAGGAGGGTAAGAAAATAAGGACCCAAACTCAGAGAATGGAATAAAAGGAAAGCATAGAATGAGAGACATGTTTGGGAAAGAAGAATCCCCGAGACCTAGTGACTTGCTGGGAAAGAAGCAGAAGGGAAAATCAGGTGGGTGAACAAAAGTGTTTGAGTCTGTGTGGGAGGAACAGTGAGAGAAGCAGTGCCTTTAGAACTACAGGGTCAGGGAGTGTAATCTGAGAGGCGAGCCACCCTCCCAACAAGGGGAGCCAGTCTAAGGAGAACTGTAGCCAAGAGACATCTCCACGTCAGGCAGTGTCTCACCAGCAACCAGTGGAATATTACCAGCTGCTATCTCAAAAGAAACTGGGTTCCTTGACTTTCCAAATGAGCCGACCTGTTGTGCTGGCAACCAGCACACATGACAGACACTTAGCCAAGCATAAAGCAACAGGTTTAAAACATGGTAGTGTGTAGATAAACCATCTCCAGCCTTTAGCAACCTGCTAAGGGGAACTCACGGACACAAAGAAAAAGAAACCTCCCCCAACTACAGACACATCTATTCTTTATACTGCTGTCTTGTATAAAAACACGTATAAATCTCTTGTGAGATCTCCTTTTTTTACTAGGAAATAGGGCAGAGAGGGATATTTTAAAACAAAGGCATTTTTTGAGGTAGTGCTTGAGATAATATTGGGGGGAAAAACTCTTCCACATAACTTAGGTTCTGTCTACATCGAAAAAGTAAATACAGATGCAGAGCTGCTGAATTTAAACAATGTAGAGAACCGGGCAGGATTGTTCAGACTCCTAAAGCCGCTTTTTTTTTCTTCTCAGCAGGGGTTGGTTTCATTTTGTTTCATTTTGTTTTTGCTTGGATTATCTGGACAATTACCTCAACTCTCCATTTCACTCTGGATCTATAGGCATAGTCCTGTAAGTGTTCTATTTTTATTGTGTTCAAATAGGAACAGAACACAATGGAGCTCATTGAAATGAGCTCCACTGAAAGGATTCAGCCAGTGGAAAGAGTGTATTTCCTACACATTCTATATTTTCCATGATGAGAAAAATGAGCAGTGCTCTGTCATTGGTCTGCATCAACAATGCTTCCCCCCTCAGAGGGAAGGGCAAAGCAGAAAGCAATATTTGGTTTGATATTCATCTTGATAGGGCCAAAAAGAAGCACGGCCATCTGGAAAGCACACCTAATCGCTCGAGCCACTCGGCCCCCAGCGCACAGTTCCGAGGGGCCGCCTGGCAGGCTGAGCAGAGCTTCCCCTGCACTGTCGCTCTCCCTAGGCAAAGCTGAAGTTCCACGGCTCCTTTCAGTTCTGGGGACCAAACTGAAGACTGCAGCCAGGCCAGGGGCTCCGCGTTACACTCACTTGCACCGTAAGCTCTGGGTGCCAGTGGAGCCCAGGGGCTGGGACAGCCTGGAAGCTTTGGAAGGCAGTTTTCTTTCTTAGCTCTCTTTTGCTCTGGTGACCTGGGGCTTTGCTCTCCCTCTCCATATAAAAACCACACTTCCTTTTAGGTGAGCTTCAGACAGAGTATCTGTGCTTCTTAAAATATTATTTTGCAGAAGGGCAGCATTTCTCTATTTACAGGAAGAGAAAAGATTGTGAAAAGGGACTGAATAGCGTCCGGTGCCTTTGAGGGAGGAAGGCATTGCCGAATGGGGACATTCCTTCTGCAGGCCCTATTCCCTGGACCTGAACTCCTCCATAAGCCAGCTCCATGGAGCTGAAACATCCAACTCAAAGAGCATGCGCTCCAAACGGCCTTATTCCCAGAGTGGGAATGGGGGCTGAGACTACACATACATAAACCTTGGAATCCCTGCTACCAGAGGGCTGGGGACACTGAGGCATTCTAAGCTTACGGGCCTCCCAGCTGAACCTTGTGTCACAGGTCACACATCCAGGGCCACTTCAGAATGGCTCAGGGCTGGCAGTGTGCTTGGGAGAGCCAACACAGGGCTGGGCTTAAAGCTGGGGTTTCAGAGCAATCATCCTGTTTTATTAAGATTGAAGTTTGTTTAAAGTCAATGAAATTAGCAAAGGTTTCTAATGACACTTTTATTTAAAATCCATGTAAGATCAAGGACACATCAACAGTCCATCTTAGTAATTGTTATGATTGTTGTTACTGTTCTGATCACTACAGGGGGTTATAGAGCTGACCGAAGTCCAGGTGAATGCCTTCCTGAGCCACAGGTTTCATCACAAAGGAGAAATGCAAGAAAAATCCTTAGGAAATGGTGCCCAGAATCCATTTAAAGATGTATGTATAAACCTCAGAGAAACGACTGGTCTGGGAAGGAATCAGCCTATTTATGATGGCGGCATACTTTACAAAAGCTCTCAGAGGGGGGCTGCCAGGGCAAGCAAAGAAAGAACTTTCTTAAGTAAATATCAAATCAATTAAAGGAACAGATCCATGGAAATAAATCATTTACAGAAACAGGTCCTACCTGTGGCTTCTAACGCAAAACACACTGAATGCTACACCTCAAGTAACTAAATAAAAATGGATTCCAACATGATTCAGTCTCCACACACTGTGAATAAGAGGCAACCTTCTAAAGCAAACCCTGAAAAACAAAGGTTTTCAAGATATAAAAATTCATAAACCTCTCTTATCAGAAAAGAGCTGAATGAATATTATGGTATTCTTACTGCATGTTTGCGCTGTGCGTTTGTCCTGTAGTTATTCTGTGCAAAGGTAAGGTCTGGTATGCAGGGTAATTATTTTCCCTCCTCCTTCTGTCACAAGGTCTACTTAAAAGGCAATTTCTTTCTTTAGTTCTTTAAATGCTTCCAAAAAGATATCTTAAGGTCAAGAAACTCCAACAATGTGCAAATATCTTTCAGGAGTAGTCGATTTCCCCCTAGTACCATTAGGGGAAATTTTATTGTAGTCAGTCTAAAACAAGTTAATGGAGGGTCATATTTCTATTTACTCTGGGACAGTATTAGTAATCGGAACCAGGAGGAAGCGAGGCCTCCCAGCTCTGACCTCCCAGCCAACTGCCTTCATTCTCTAGTGTGGGTTCCAGGGGACGACATTTCACAGCATTTA
>JAVSCE010012945.1:0-12500 GCA_032199065.1 Smutsia gigantea
GGACACACCCTCGGCCCCGTGCGGCACGCTGACTGGGGGGCACATGGCCGCGCGGCCTGCCTCCCGCCAGGGGCGCGCAGGAGCAGGAGCGGGGCTGGCGGGGGCTGGGTCACAGGGGCTGGGGGCAGGGAGGCGGGCAGGAGAAGGGGAGGGCACGCGGGTGGGCGGGCAGGCGCTGCTTCCTGGGGGTGTTTGGGGCCAGGAGCCGGGCCAGCTCCGTAGGGCCTGGACCGCGGGCGCGTCTTCAGCTGCTGCGCCTGCTCTGTGCCGGGCTGGGTGGGGTGCGGGCTGCGGAGGGAAAGCCGTGGGTTAGGCGTCCCCTCGCGGGCGGGCAGCGGACCTGGGTTCACTCCGCCCAAGGCCGCCCACCCCTCACCCCCACACTCCACACAGCTCCTTCTGGCCTGGGGGAGTCACCGGCTCTGCCCCCACATGTACCCCGACTCCTGGGCCGCCTGCCTGGGGGCCCTGAGAAACGCGGGGAACCCAGTGGAACCTGATGGAACCCGATGGAACCTGGCAGAACCTGAGAGAAATGGCGGGAACCTGGCAGAAACTGGCAGAGCCTCCACCGCCCGAGCTGACCCTCGTGGCCCAAGGCCGTGCAGGGGGCACCTCAGCTCCAGCCCCACCAAGCAGGGCCAGCTCGTGTGCCCCCGGCCCTCTCCTCACAGCGCCAGGGACTCACACCACCTGGCGACAGAGAAAGACTGAGACAGGGCCCCCCGCCTGGGAATATAAAGGGCTGTTTCCCATGGTGCCCTGGGCTCATCTGCATATCTCCCATGAGCCTCAGCCCGCCGGGAAGCAGAACTGCTGAGTCACCCACCCATCCACCCACCCCACCCCCCCTCTCAGGAGAGCCCGGGCAGCCGCCCTGGGGTGGGGGTGGGGTCGGGCTGTCCCCTGGTGTCCCCGGTGTCCCCAGCGTCCTCCTGCCCCCACGCTTGCTCCTCTCAGGGTGAGGAAGCTGTTCTCAGCAGCCTTCCAAGCTGCAGGTTTCTGAAATTGGCGCGGAGCGTCCCTGCTGTGGTCATGGTCCGCTCGTGGCTGGTCCCGGGGTGACCTGCCTGGTCACGACGGGTCCTGTCCTTCCGTGGCTTCAAGTCGATTCCGTCCGCGCTGTGTCTTGGGTAAGGCTCCTTATGGGGCGCAGAAGATGGTCACGTGCCAGTTATTCACAATTTAGACACATTTCCTCTCTTTGGCTCTTTCACGTTTAAAATAAAAACTTTAAACGAACATTTTTGGAAAATAGAGCAGTTTGGGTTCACAGCAAAACTGAGCAGAAGGCACAGAGTTCCAATGCACCCCTGCCCCACACGAGAACCGTACCCCCACTCAACCTCCGCCCCAGACGGTACGTTGGTAACCATCGATGAACCTGCGTTGACACGTCAGTGTCATCCCATGTCCACACTTCCATAGGGTCACTCCTGGGTTGTATATGCTATGGTTTCTACAGAAGTATAAATGACATGTATCCACCATTATAATATCATACAGAGTAGTTTCTCTGCCCTAAAAATCCTCTGTGCTCCGCCTGCTCACCGTCTCTCCTCTTACCCCTGGCAACCACTCGTCTTTACTGCCTCCATAGTTCCGCCTTTTCCCGAATGTTGCATAGTTGGAATCATATACTGTGTAGCTTTATCAGATTGTCTTCTTTCACTTAGTAAGAGAGACCAGAGAAGAAAGCCATGTCCGTTGGGTTCTCCAGGCCTCCCTGGGGCCACCTCGCTGGCAGATCACAGTAGCCACGCATGCTGTGGCCCTTCCCTGGAAATCCCATGACCAGGTTCTCGCTGTGAGGCATTCAGCAATATAATTTACCTCATCCTGGTAAAACAAAACTTTCATCCGCAAACCTGACCCTGGCAGGTAGAGCTGGCGCAGCAGGGCCAGGCCTCTCCCCGCCCTGTCAAGGTACCACTGCAATGGCACATGCTGGATGTTGGACTCAACCAGACCATCCTCTCCAACTCATACAGTCCATCCAACCATCTGTCCATCACCCCACCTGGCACACACACACCTGGTGCCAGTCCTGGGCTGGGGATTCAAGGTTTAAAAGAGAACCATTCCCAGCTGTAGAGGCTCCATTTATTGGGGAGAGGCCAACAGGATCTCCTCAGCAGTGACCACCATACTTCAGACAGTAGCAAGTGCTAGACTGAAACCAAACAGGGCCACATCAGCAGTGTGTGGCCACATCACAGGGCTTGCTTCTGCAGTGTGTGTAGCGGCAGAGGAAGCCCTGGAGCTTGGGAAAGAGGTTGGGAAGGGCAACAGGCCTTGGGAGGGTGTCCTTGGAGGCCATACCTCTAATCGCTAGCGACTGGAGGCAGAAAGGTTGATGGGGCCATGAAGGTGGAGCAGGGGAGCTGGATGTGAGGCTGGCCAAGACCAGCCCATTGCAGCAGAAGAGGACAGAGGCAGCTGAATGATTCAGTCCCATAGCCTCCAAATGGGAAGAAGATGATAAAGGAAGATACTCACATGTGCATAATATGGAAGCGGAAGTCCAAGATTCTTGCTGTACTTCAGACTTGGTATGGCGTTCAGAGTTCAATGTCCCTTAGAGGCACGTGCCTTTGTGGGGAACGAGGATGTGGCGCTGAGCCCACTCGTGTGTGACCTCCACGTGGGTGGAGAGACAGACACAGAGGCTCTGTCATTACTTTACTCAAGTTGGTGGCCACCTTGGATTCTCATCAGCATCAGTTACAGAGAATTATTGGTTGTCCTTGTCTTCATGCCTTCCTGATCTTTCTGGAAAATAACTCTAATTTTGTGGAGCAAGTCAGTGAAGAAAAACAAAGTCAGTGGATAGGCAACTTTTCAGAGCACATCAGCTTTCCACGGCCACAGGGGTGGCCACCGCCTCTTTGCCCCCACCGTGTGTGCCTGTTCCCCTTGGAGGCAGAGGTCTTCCCTTACATCAACAAGCCACGACTCTCTGAAGAGTCTCTGCAGTGAATTACACAGAAAAGTTATAAAGCTACTCACCTCCTTTCCTGCCTGTGACCAGGAATCCTAGCAAAAATGCGATGCCGCCCTGCTGAAATGCTTCCTGGCTGACCTCTGCCTTGTGATGTAAGAGTGGCGATGTGAATGTTTAGGATCCAAGCACAGCTGACCCCTGAGCACTGCAAAGGTTAGGGGCACTGACCCCACACTGTCAAAAAGCTATATATAACTGACTCCCCACAAACTTAACTACTATTAGCCTACAGTTGATTTTATGGTCGCAAACAATAAAATAGACTAGTATCTACATATATTTTATGCAATCATGACATACTTTTTTTCTATTTTTTGTGATATTTTGAGGCTCTGTGGTTTAAACATGTTTTTTTAAATTATTTCAAATCTCCAAAATGTTTTCCAATATATTTATTGAAAAAATCCATGTTAGTGGTCCTGTACAGTTCTAACCCGTGCTGTTTAAGGGTCAGTGGTACTCAGACTTCATTGCAGTATGCAGTGTCCTTTCCTAGTCTTGATTATTATAACAGTTTTCAAGAAAATTCTATTTGGTGAATCACTTGATTACCTAAACACACTTTTCTTTCTTATTGGGGCTTGATTGCAGCTGGGTCCCCTGTCCACAAGCCCGAGCCCACGTGGCCCTGAAGGCTTCTCGGGTTGGGCATGGCCAGCTGCACTTCAGTAAGATCCCAGACATGCTGGCAGAGGCCGTGCCCGGGAAGGACCAGGCCAGGCCTGCCCTGTGCCCAGGAACGCGCCGGTCAGTGGCACCTCGACAGTTATCCCAAGGACAGAGCCACCAAGCCAGCCAAGTAGCAGGAATGTGTCCACACCACAAACATCTCTGGAATGTTCTCCAAGCCTCAGGAGCTGCATAAAGCCTGTGGGTGAGACAAAACAGCTATGGCTGCAACACCCTGGGCATTGACCTCTCTCCTCTTGAAGGTGTTGGCTCTCGATGGTGCCTGGCCTCAGGGCAGCGGGGCCCTTAAACCTGGCCAGGGCATCCACTCACACCTTGCCCGGGCTCATCAGCTCCTACCCCTTCACCCTTCTCCACTGCAAGGCTTGTGGTCCCAAGCCGGTGGGGATGGGGCTTTGGACCATGGGCAGGTCTGGTTGCCAGGCTTGGGTCCTGCTGGCCTCCAGGTCGTGACTTTGGCCCCATGAGGGCCAAGTGGGCTAGGAGCATGCGGTGGGACTGATTACTCACCTTCAGTGGCAGGTCACAGTGGGGAGTCTGAGCCCAGGATGGGGTGACTGGGTGGCTGGGGAGGCCACGGCTGTTGCAGGGCCCTGTGGAGACTCAGCTGGGTATCAGTTTAAGACCAGGTTTATCCAGGGCAGGGAGGAGAGATCAAAGGGCCTCACATCTGTGAAAACGTCCAGCCTCACCCAGTGGTCTAGGCCCCAGTTCTTGAGTTGTGCAGCATCTTGGAAGTATCTGAAAACATTTAAAAGACAAATGCCTGGGTCACGTGAAAATTGTGATATAACTGGAATGGAGTGAATGTTAGTTTTCTAATTGTTGCTGCATAACAAATTACCAACCTTCCTGGCCTACAACGCACATTTGGTTTTTAGTTTGCTTTCATACTTTCTATGGGTTAGGAGTTAGGCCATGCCCTGGCTGGCCCTGCTCCGGGTCTCCCACAGCTGCCACCAAGGTGTGGACCAGGCTGTGCTCTCAGCTGGCAGAACTCATTCCTGTGGTTGTAGGACTGACTGCCTTGGCTTTACTGGATGTACCCACAGTTCCCTGCCCCAGTCTGTCTCCTTTTCAAGGTCAGCAAGTGAGAGCAAGCGCTGGCTAGGAGAGTCACACAAATATATGGCAGTGTCATTGTCAGTGCAAAGGGACGCTGCTTTGCCCCATAATGTGGCCTCATAAAGGCAGTGACAGCCACGTCCCTTACCAATTCTGTTGATGGAAGCAGCCGTGGGGAGGTTATGCCTGCCTCAGGGTCACCTTGGCTGTGCTGTGATGTGGCACTGAGACTCTTCAAAGTTCCCAAGTTTAAA
The DNA here is from genome assembly GCA_032199065.1 of Smutsia gigantea. Classification (NCBI taxonomy): domain Eukaryota; kingdom Metazoa; phylum Chordata; class Mammalia; order Pholidota; family Manidae; genus Smutsia; species Smutsia gigantea. The sequence continues at coordinate 5,014 of JAVSCE010012945.1, forward strand.
GTGCAGGAAATTTGGGAACCACTCCCCTGAGGACTTTGCTGTCATCTAATTCTAGACGCCACTTGTCCACTTCCTGCAGGCACTGCCCAGCCCAGGCTCAGTGGCCAATCAGGCCCAGCTGTGGGTACGTTCTTACTGGGATGTTTGCCCGACATCTAGGGGGACTTGCTGGTGTGGTAGGATGCATCTGTCAGAAGTTTAGAAAGAATTGGATTACCTGATTAATGTGTCAAGTCATTTGCAAAAGCCATCTAGCTACATTCTTATATTATTAATAAAAGCACCTTCCATTTACATTGCATTTAGCATAAAAATGCAGAGAAGTGGGAGGGACTGAATTTCTGTGTGGAAGCCGTGACCCCGGTGACTGTACCTGGAACGGGGGCTTTAGGAGGTCATGAAGGTTATATGAGGTCATGAGGGTGGGGCTGTAATCAGATAAGACTGTGGCCTCATAAGAAGAAGAAAAGAGAGAAATCTCCCTCCCTCTCTGCCATGGGAGCACATAGAGAGAAGGCGGCCATCTGCACAGCCAGGAAGGCGCCCCCCAGCCCTGACCATGCGGGCAACCTGATCTCAGACTTCCAGTCTCCAGAACTTGGAAGTTTTTCAGCCACTCATTCTGGGATTTTCTTATGGCTGACTAGCAGAAGAAGCAACCAAACAAAATTATTAAAGAAAAAGGAGAATTTGCAGGAAACTAAGACTGTGGCCTCGGAGTACTAACAGGTACTTTAAAAGATGAAAAAAAATCTTTTGAAAGAAAAGCTTAACATATCTGATAACATCCAAAAGATTCTAAACAAGTCCTTGTTCAAAAAGTATCTGTTACCCATGTAATTATAGCCCACTCATCTTTGACAAAGGAAAAAAGGCATCTAAAGAGAGAAAAGACAGGCTTTTCAACAAATGGTACTGGAATTAGTGGACATCCACATGCAAAAATGTAAATCTATTCATAGATCCTTCACAAAAATTAATGCAAAATGGATCACAGACTTAAATGTAAATGCAAAACCACAGAACTCTTAGTAGATACTGGCAGAAAATCTAGATGACCTTGGATATTGTAATAATTTTTTAGGCACAACACCAAAGGCTCCATTTATCAAAGATATAATTGATAAGCTGGACTTAATTAAAAAAAAAAACTTCGGCTCTGAGAAAGACAATGTCAAGAGAATGAGAAGACAAGCCAGAGACTGGAAGAAAATATTTGCAAAAGCACATCTGAAAAAGGGCTGTTATCCAAAATATGCAAAGAACTCTTGAAACTTAGCAATAAGAAAACAAACCACCTCGTTTAAAAATGGGCAAAAGACCTGAACCAAAGAAAGACAGACGTCACCAAAGAAGGTTTATAGATGACAAATGAGCATATGAAAAGATGCTCCACCTCACATGTCATCAGGGAAATGCAAATTAAAACGACAGTGGTGTGTGATCCCACTGATCCCGTACAGATCTACTAGAATGACCAAAATCCACCCTGCCTCACCACCACCGAGTGCTGGTCAGGATGGTGGAGCCTCAGGGGCTCTTTCTCACTGCTGCTGGGAGTGCAAAAAGGTCCAGTCACTTTGGAAGACAGCTTGTAGGTTTCTTACAAAACTAAACATATTCTTACCAAATGATTCATCAATTATGCTCCCTGGTACTTGCCCAAATGAGTTGAAAAATTATGTCCACACAAAAACCTACAGCTCTCTATTCACCAATGCCAAAACTTGGAAGCAGCCAAGATTTCCTCCACTAGGTACAGGGATAAATGGTCATACATCCAGATAACAAAATATTATCCAACACTAAGAAGAAATGAATTATCAAGGCATGAAAAGACATAGAGGAATTAAATATTATTACTAAGTGAAAGAAGACAATCTGATAAAGCTACACAGTATATGATTCCAACTATGCAACATTCGGGAAAAGGCGGAACTATGGAGGCAGTAAAGACGAGTGGTTGCCAGGGGTAAGAGGAGAGACGGTGAGCAGGCGGAGCACAGAGGATTTTTAGGGCAGAGAAACTACTCTGTATGATATTATAATGGTGGATACATGTCATTTATACTTCTGTAGAAACCATAGCATATACAACCCAGGAGTGACCCTATGGAAGTGTGGACATGGGATGACACTGACGTGTCAACGCAGGTTCATCGATGGTTACCAACGTACCGTCTGGGGCGGAGGTTGAGTGGGGGTACGGTTCTCGTGTGGGGCAGGGGTGCATTGGAACTCTGTGCCTTCTGCTCAGTTTTGCTGTGAACCCAAACTGCTCTATTTTCCAAAAATGTTCGTTTAAAGTTTTTATTTTAAACGTGAAAGAGCCAAAGAGAGGAAATGTGTCTAAATTGTGAATAACTGGCACGTGACCATCTTCTGCGCCCCATAAGGAGCCTTACCCAAGACACAGCGCGGACGGAATCGACTTGAAGCCACGGAAGGACAGGACCCGTCGTGACCAGGCAGGTCACCCCGGGACCAGCCACGAGCGGACCATGACCACAGCAGGGACGCTCCGCGCCAATTTCAGAAACCTGCAGCTTGGAAGGCTGCTGAGAACAGCTTCCTCACCCTGAGAGGAGCAAGCGTGGGGGCAGGAGGACGCTGGGGACACCGGGGACACCAGGGGACAGCCCGACCCCACCCCCACCCCAGGGCGGCTGCCCGGGCTCTCCTGAGAGGGGGGGTGGGGTGGGTGGATGGGTGGGTGACTCAGCAGTTCTGCTTCCCGGCGGGCTGAGGCTCATGGGAGATATGCAGATGAGCCCAGGGCACCATGGGAAACAGCCCTTTATATTCCCAGGCGGGGGCCCTGTCTCAGTCTTTCTCTGTCGCCAGGTGGTGTGAGTCCCTGGCGCTGTGAGGAGAGGGCCGGGGGCACACGAGCTGGCCCTGCTTGGTGGGGCTGGAGCTGAGGTGCCCCCTGCACGGCCTTGGGCCACGAGGGTCAGCTCGGGCGGTGGAGGCTCTGCCAATTTCTGCCAGGTTCCCGCCATTTCTCTCAGGTTCTGCCAGGTTCCATCGGGTTCCATCAGGTTCCCTCAGTTCCGTCAGGTTCCACTGGGTTCCCCGCGTTTCTCAGGGCCCCCAGGCAGGCGGCCCAGGAGTCGGGGTACATGTGGGGGCAGAGCCGGTGACTCCCCCAGGCCAGAAGGAGCTGTGTGGAGTGTGGGGGTGAGGGGTGGGCGGCCTTGGGCGGAGTGAACCCAGGTCCGCTGCCCGCCCGCGAGGGGACGCCTAACCCACGGCTTTCCCTCCGCAGCCCGCACCCCACCCAGCCCGGCACAGAGCAGGCGCAGCAGCTGAAGACGCGCCCGCGGTCCAGGCCCTACGGAGCTGGCCCGGCTCCTGGCCCCAAACACCCCCAGGAAGCAGCGCCTGCCCGCCCACCCGCGTGCCCTCCCCTTCTCCTGCCCGCCTCCCTGCCCCCAGCCCCTGCGACCCAGCCCCTGCCAGCCCCGCTCCTGCTCCTGCGCGCCCCTGGCGGGAGGCAGGCCGCGCGGCCATGTGCCCCCCAGTCAGCGTGCCGCACGGGGCCGAGGGTGTGTCCTACCTCCACGCAGCCTGGAGGTATCGGCTTCAACACGGCGACGGGCCTAGGCTTTGCTTTGCCTGCTTCAAGGTGGCCTTTCTGGAACTGAAAGAGTTGCTGGAGCTCGAGGACTGGGAGGATGACAACTGGGACCCGGAGCTGATGGGTTATGCCGAGGCGGAGCCAGGCTTCCCGGAGTCAGCCGCTGCGGGGCCAGACGAGGTGGGCCTGGACCACCACTTCGTGCCCACCGAGCTGCAGCCTCAGGACGCGGCCCCCCTGGGCCTGGGTCCCGAGGATGCTGACTGGACCCAAGGCCTCCCCTGGAGACTCGGGGCGCTTCCTGCCTGCTCGCACTGGCCAAGTCCACCTCCTCTGTGGCAGGGGTTTCGCTAGGTGGACCTGCCCCCCGGGGAGCCCATGGTGTTGGAACTGGGCACCACCTGGGCGGTGGACCCTAGTGCGGCTGAGGCCCGGTTACTGGACCTGCAGGTCGTGTCCATGGTGGGCTGCTACGATGCCATCTACCTGCGGAAGATGACGCCGGGCCGGGCCCTGAGGACCTCGGGCCAGTGTTGGAAGCCGCTGCTGGAGCCCGAGGAGGTGTGGGTGGTGAGCCTCGAAGATGCCCCGCAGATGCAGGAGCTGCAGAGGTGGAAGCTGAGCATTCTGGAAGCCTCTTCCCCAGGGCAGAGCAAAGAGCTCGTCCCGGCGGACTCAGCCCTGCTTGAGAGGGGTTTCAGCATCCTCTCCTACTCGCCCTGGATGGGAGGCGAGGCAGACGAGGGGGCCTCAGCCTCTAGGCCACAGCCCTTCCCGCCAGCACAGGGTCCCAGCACCACTGAGAGCTGGAGCAGCAGGCCCAGGGCGCCTGGGGAGAGCCTGGCTGTCCTGGGAGCCTCGGCCCCGGGAGAGCTGCCCCGTTTCCAGCCCTTCAGCCCAGGGCCCCAGAACTGAGGGACGGAGGCAGGCCCAACTGGTCCCTGCCTGCCGGTCCTGGCTGTCCCCCACAAGAGCCAAGGGAACAGTTGGCAAAGGATGGGGACTTGCCCCTGAGGAGGAGGAATGGTGAGCAGCCTGGAGACTGAGCAGGGGAGATCGGCCTCATCCTCATTGGGAAGGGCTGCATGCCCATCACCGGGGACACGTTCTTCCCCATCAGATGTCACAGTCAGGCCTACGTGATGCTCTCCAGGATGTGCTGCGTGAACAAATGCCGTACAGAGTGCGGAGAGCCCTGCCCTGGATGCGGGGAGAGATGCCATGTGGGACACACACACACACACTCTGAGGAGCATGCTGGAGCCTAGGGGCAGAATGGTGGCTATAAGGGCTCTAGGACACCACAGGACCCTGTTGGCAGCTCTGGCACTCTGGTCTGCAAACACTGGCTGTTTTATATAGTTGGCTCTCCAGTTCCCATTTCTTTGGATGCTGTTTTTAATTAAATACAGCAGTGCATGTGCTGCGATCCGTCAGTGAACCCTTGTTGATTGGCCTTGTTGGCTGAGTGTCTCGGTGTAGCCACCTTTACAGGTCAGTCCCCTGGGAGCAGGGGACAGAAGTGGGATCAGCACAGGACAGATGAGGATTTGGGTCAGGTTATTGGCTCATGGTGGGATTTTGTTTCACAGGTGTTTATAACATTTGTAAACATCAAATACATACACACATGCTTAAAATAGGAAAGGCCATGTTTTGGATAATAACGAGGGTATATATCATCACAGATTTTTTAATTTAAATCTGTGCCCCTCCCTGATATATATATATATATATATATATATATATATATATAAGTAAATGCTGGCAGAGCCATGTGTGAAGGGAGTGAATAATGTTTGTGAGAGGGGAAGGGGGAGGCAGGGGCATATACATCAGCGTTCCTGCTCTGAACAGATTCACTGGAGAAGGAAGCTCTGGGGTCTGGTCACCAGGGTGCCACGGGCATGGAAGAAGCTCTTAATCGGCAACTGCTCCTTGTAAATGACTGGTTGGAAGTTTCTACTGTCACCCCTTGGTGGTCTCTGGCTGGTGTAGCCTTCCAATGTTTCACCAGAGGGCTGTGTCCTTTCAGTGAAGTATGCAGGTCTCTGGGATCGCACCGTCGGGTTTTACCGCTGCGTTAAGTATCAGCAATAGCAGCAAGATCCTTTTGTTAAATTTTTCAGGCCGTCTTTCTCCCATGTACCTCTCGGAAATGAGTCTCCAGGCCTTAAATCATGAAGGCTTCTGATTTTAATAAATGGAGAAAAGGCATAATGAGAAGTCGGAAGATTTTCAGCATACCGTCATAATTCTGTGAGCATTTAGTGACTTGGAGTCTGCATTCGAACATACAGCTGCCTCTTCTCCCAAACAAACCTAGCCTGGTCTTGCTTCATCCCCTTCTCAGTCTGTCCCTCCAGGTTAAACAGTCCATTCATTCTTACAGCAAACCTTTGTTTTGGCCAGCCTTTTTTAAAAAACATGACCTGGCTGCTCTGTAGTACTGAGACGGTGCTGAGGTCGGGAGGGGCAGCCCTGTGGGAAGGCCCAAGGGGAAGTCCCAGGTCTGTGCATGGGGCTGCAGCTGGTTCCTCAGCATTTTTTCATCTGAAGATGGGGAAAAACAAACTCACAAAGTTATGGTGAAACTGAAATGTGATCAAATGTATCCTAAAAAACTAAAACACACTGTTATTGTATGACCTAGCAATTCCATTCCTAGGTATATGCCCAAATGAATTAGGAACATGTATGTGTGTGCTCACAGCACTTGTCACACCAGCCACAAGGCGAAAATGAGCCAAAGACCCACCAAAGGTGGGTAGAAAGGTGCAGTGTGGCATGTCCACACAATGGAATCTGATTCATCCATAGACGGTAATGAAGCCCTGGCCCAGGCCACAGTGTGGACGGACCTCAGAGACACGATGCTCAGTGAAAGAAGCCAGTTGCATAAGACTTCATATCATATGACTGCATTTACATGAAGTGTCTGGGGCAGGCAAATCTAGTGACCATAGTAGACAGTGGTTGCCAGGGACTGAGGGACATTTGAGTGGGGAGTCATCGCTTAATGGATGTAGGCTCTTCTTGTGGATAATGAGATGTTATGAGACTAGAAGGAGGTGATGGTCACGTAGCATGGTGTTGTCAACTTACAGCCATGGATTATTCACCTAAATAGTTAATTCCGTGTGAATTTCACCTAAATTTTTAACAGTTCAAATGTGTCACAGGCGTGGGCCCCTAGCTGTTAATGGCGATGCAGGTCTTCACAAACCGCCAATCACACGATTGACATTTGCAGTTTGGGCAGCGTCCCGTGGAGGCATGTCCTCATCAGGTGTTCCAAACAGGTTAAAAATTACGTGCTCTTGCTGTTGACTAGAAACCCGAGTTTGCTGGCAGTCCTGTGTTCTATCAGGCAATGCCACACTGCCCACAACTGCAGACCCGGTGTGTGTCATGAGGAACCGGGCCAAAAGCGCTAGACAGACCTCTCAGGACAGCGAGGGTGGGAGCACAGGCCAAGGAAGGGGGCACAGGGCATGTGGCATCAGACCTGTGGTGCAGGCCCCTTCTGGGAACATCTGCCGAGGTGTGCTGACAGTTCTCCCAGCCCTGGGGGAGGGCTACAGAGGCGTGGGATCCCTGCAGGTCGCGGAATGTCCTCCCGCCTCACAGGCCTTCCATCCCTCCCGAGGGCAGCTGCCCATCAGGTGGGGCGGGAGGTCCTATGGCCCCAGGGCCTCAGGCTTTCCAAGGGGAACCGGAGGTCAGGACTGGCCAGGTCTCCTGACATTCTCTGCCGGCAGGGGCTCTGTGAACACCATCAGGATGCATGTCTGGTTGCTGACCACAACCATGCCTGTGGCTCACTACCCCCCAGGGGACTGCGCTTGTTTGAATCCCTTCCCCAGGGTGTGGGCATATCTTTGTGTTGGAGGAGCCTGGTTTCTGG
>JAVSCE010012945.1:17500-97867 GCA_032199065.1 Smutsia gigantea
GATCTTACGTGTGAACCCCGCGAGTTTACACGTGGCCACACCTGTGTAACTCCCACCCAGACCAGGACACAGCACCTTTCCACCCCCACAAGGTTCTCCAGGGCCCCCGACCCGCTGACACCCCCGGGAAGCACGCCTCTGACCGGTGTGCCGCCCTGCGTGATGGTGCCCGACCTTCACCTGCTACCCGGAGCCACACAGGTGTTCTTTCCCATTTCTTTGCTCAACACAGTGAATGTGAGTTTCACTCACGCTGTTGACTAGAGATCATTCCGTCATCTTCATCGTCACACAGAGTGTTTATGGAGATGTCACAGTGTGTTCATCTTTGTTCGTGGACATCCAGGTTGTTTCCAGCGCCAGGCTACTCAGAACAAAGCTGCTGTGAACATTCTCAGTCTTGTGTTCTGTGAACAGTAGCACTCATTTCTCCTGGATCAGAGGGGAGCTGCTAGGTGATGGGCACGCAGGCGATTAGCTTTACTGATAGTGCCAAATTGCTGCCCAGCGTAGTCACATCGTGTTCGCCCCGCCAGAGGTGAGCCGGAGCTCCAGGTCCTCCCAGCACACTTGGCATGGGCCTTTTGGACTCACCGTCCTGGTGAGTCTGACCTGCATTTCCCCAAGACAGATGGTGCTGAGCATCTTTTTACGGGCTCCTTGGCCACTTGGATATCCTCTTTTGAGCTGGTCCCATTCAAATCTTGTCATTTTTTTCCCCCAAATGAGTTGTTAGCCTTCAGTGATTTGTGGTCTTTCATGTAGTTTGGTCACTAGCTCTCTGTCTGATCTGTGTCTTCTGATGATCATTTCCCACTCCACGGTTTACGTTTCTACTCTCTCAATGAAGTTCTTAATTTTAATGAAGTCCACTTGATTGTTTTTTTATTACAAATGTTTTTGTTCTTTTTTGAGAATCTTTGCCCACCCAGGTCATGCAGATACTGTTTCCTCCAGAGGCTTGCTTGCTTGCTTGATTGATTGAACCTGTTACATACTGTCCCCAGTCCATCTTGAATTATTTTGTGCATGGAGTGAGGTAGGACTCAAGGCCCCTTCCCTCTGTCTGGATAAAGGGAGACTGCAAGGGCTTTCCTCTCTTTACCACACATATTTTCCTATTGAACCTTAAAGTCCACAGATACTATTTTTGCAATCTGAACAAAACATTTTTTTGAACGTGTAGGAGAAATAAATTGGGAGAAAGCACTCTGAGGTCAGCACGACCCCTGCTCATTTGCAGATGAGAAAGTGGGGCCTGAGGAGGATTCTGGCTCTGTCTGCTTCTGACCCCACCCTGGTGGCTGCCCTGCTCTGGTCGGCAGAAAGGTTCAGTCAACCCAAGGCCTTGCGTGGAGACCCAGGGACACACCCTGTGGGGGTTGGGTCCAAGTGATTCTCTGGTCCCCTGGAAGCTGGGGAAAATGAGGTACAACCATAGTTCTGAACGGAGAGTCCCCGCGGAGGAGCCTGGGTGGTGAGCCCCGCCTGTCTGCAGGCCCCCAGCCCAGTGGGAACTGTGCCTTCACATGGCCTCCTGGGAGGTGGGGGTGCGTGACCCACATCTTGAATGAGCATCTTCTCCTTCAGGACAAGCTTGTTGCCTACAGATGCCCCCTCCCTGTCCACAGGAGCAGCACAACCGCAGCCCAAGCCCAGTGTGCAGCAGTGGAGATGGCGCTGGGCCCAGAGCCAGCGAGCAGGCTCTCCATGCTGGCTACGACTGGCAGCGCCATGCACGCGCCTCCTAGCATCCCCAGTGCATCCCTCAACAGCTCATGGGCCAGCCCGACAGAGCCCAGCTCCCTGGAGGACTTGGTGGCCACAGGTGCCATCGGGGTGGTGCTGTCAGCCATGGGCATAGTGGGCATGGCGGGCAATGCGTACACACTGGTGGTCATGTGCCTCTTCCTGCGCACCTCGGCCTCCATGTACGTCTACATCATCAACCTGGCGCTGGCAGACCTGCTCTACCTGCTCAGCATCCCCTTCATTGTAGCCACATATGTCACCAGGGATTGGCACTTCGGTGATGTGGGCTGCCGTGTCCTCTTCAGCCTGGACTTCCTGACCATGCACGCCAGCATCTTCACCCTGACCGTCATGAGCAGCGAGCGCTATGCGGCGGTGCTGAGACCGCTGGACACAGTGCAGCGCCCCAAGGGCTACCGCAAGCTCCTGGCGCTGGGCACGTGGCTGCTGGCACTGCTGCTGGCACTGCCCATGATGCTGGCCATCCGGCTGGTCCGCAGGGGCCACAAGAGCCTCTGCCTGCCAGCCTGGGGCCCACGCGCCCACCGTGCCTACCTGACGCTGCTCTTTGGGACCAGCATTGTGGGGCCCGGCGTGGTCATCGGGCTGCTGTACGCCCGCCTGGCCTGGGCCTACTGGTTGTCGCAGAGGGCCTCCCTCCTGCAGTCGCGGCGGCTGCCCAACCCCAGGGTGCCCTGCCTCATCTTGGGCATCGTGCTGCTCTTCTGGGCCTGCTTCCTGCCGTTCTGGCTGTGGCAGCTCCTCGCCCAGTACCGCGGGGCCCAGCCGCTCACGCCTCGCGCCACACGCACTGTCAACTACCTGACCACCTGCCTCACCTATGGCAACAGCTGCGTCAACCCCTTCCTCTACACGCTGCTCACCAAGAACTACCGCGAGTACCGCCAGCGCTCGCTGCGCCTTGGCGCCCGGGGGGCCCATGGGCCTGCTGGCGCCCGCGGCTTCCTGCAGGGCCGCGTCCACTTCCAGCGCCACCAGCAGGCCGCCCGGGCCGTCACGCTGTCCCAGGAGGCCCCTGTGGGGGACTGTGCCTAAGTGTCCTGGACCCCAACACAGACGTGGGGGCAGCAGTGTGGTGGAGCGCTGCAGGGCCCAGGTCACGCTGTGGAGCCCCTCCCAAGCACTCTTCGAGAAAGTTCCCAGCTCTCCTCCATCGCTCACTTGAGCTGTGAGCCCAGCCGCCTTCCTCCTGATGCCCAGGAGCCCAGCCAGCCCACCTGTGAGGGTCTAAGGAACTGGCCCAGACCAGCAGGCAGTCACCACCCACGGCAGTAACCACAAGCACACACCAGGGCCTGCTCAGACCCTCCCCTCTGGCTGGGGTGCGGCCCTGGTATACCCGACCCTCCCATCCCTGTCCAGTCCCAGTTCCCGTGTGGCTCCGTTCCTGGCACTGTCAGCACTTGGAATAGTAAACCCTGAGCTCTGGGACCCATGTCCTGCTTCGGCAGTGGGTGCATGTCGACAGGGGAAGGACCCCCCCTCTCTCAGGGCCCAGCAGTCCTCCAGAATGTATTCCAAGGTGGCTGCCCGTCTTGTGCTCCATCACACACCTCACGGCACATCTCGTGGCGAGGGTTCCCATCCTCCCACCATTGTCCTCCCTCTGGGCATGCAGCGATTTTATAATAAGGCAGCTGTTCTGGGTGAACCTGGATTAATAATGGACAGCTGGGTTACAGTGACCATCTCTGAGTCACGTGTCTGCAAGGCTCAGGGCCACAGGCCTGCTCAGATTGGCCCAAGTTGTGCCAGGATGAGCTGTCCACAGGCTGGGGCATCTTGGCTTCCAACAGGAGCTAGCCCAGGCTTCCTTCAGTTCTGTCGCAGGAACCCGGGGCTTCCCTGCCTGACAGCATGTTAGAGGAGCGGGTGGCCAGCAGGGCCCTTCCAGACAAAGGGATGCCATCACTGTGGACCACCTGAACCCTTCTGGCTAGTTCCCCTTGTCCCTGGGAAGGCACTGACCAGGCCCTCCACCCTTGTGTTGGAAGGCCCCAGTCATCTCCCCCAGGGGCCCAGCTGGCCCCAGAGCTGCTGAGGCTGAGGGCGCTCCTCGAGCTGGGACTTCCCAGCAGCCCCAGGGAAGGGAGTGGGCCTCAGCCCAGCCCCTATGGACTCTCTTGTGCTGTCTGGAGTTTGGGTCATGGACAGCTAGAGAGGCCTCTTGGCCCAGGCTGCTGGGGACCCAGTGGCCCCAGCCAGCTCAGGGACACAGGGACTGTGCCCTCCCGGGGTGGTGATTACCACTTGAAACCTGAGGCTCGGCCACTTTTCATGTTCGGGCTCAGCAGGCGTTGCTGCTGGTCCCAGGGACTCCAGGCAGCATCTCCCTGGCTGGGCCATGGCTCTTGGGGGGCTACTCTGCTGGGGCTGCCGCAGGAAGGGAGGCACCACGTCCCGCAACATGGGGCCTTGAAGGAGACAGAGAAGGGCACAGGGAGGGAGGGTGCGGGCCTTGCTGCCGAGGAGCAGGGAGCGCAGTCGGCAGGGTCAGCCTGGGAGTGGGCGGGGTCCCTGAGAGCTAAGTGAGACCAGGAGGGAGCAGCCGTAAGGGGGTCTGGGCACCATGGGCCCTGGTCAGTCCAGGTGTGCCCCAGACACAGCCTGGAGCCAGAGCACTCCTACCTGGGCCATGGGGACCCAGGGCAGTGGGGCATGCTGGTCCAGCTGATTTAGACCAAACCCAGGGCCTGGGTCCTCAGTGGGCCTGGCTCTTATCCTGGTCACTCCTGAGTACATCTGAACCCTGTCTATGCTCCACCTCCACCAGCATTTCTGACTACTGACCCTTGGCTGCTGTGTGACCAATGAACCCGGTCTCCTATTTTGCTTCCCACAGCCTGTGACCCACCTCCCACCAGGGCCAGGACCCACATGTGCCCCTTGCACCTCACAGACAATAGCCCATGAACAGCAGAGCGGTGGGCAGTATGGATGCCACGGGGCAGTGCAGACCCTGTGGGGGGCAGTGTGGACCCCGTGCTGGGGCAGCCTACAAGAAAAGAGCTAGGGAGCCCCAGCTGGATGCTTGGTCCACACTGGTCCTCCTGAGCTGGGCCCCCACATGCCGGGTCCTGGCTGGACCCTGATGAGCTCTCAGGCCTGGGTGGCTGGGCCACCCCAGGTTGGGCACGTGTGCTGCAGGCACCACTATGGGCTGCTCGCCTGTCTCTGCCCCGTCCCTCCCCACACGCCCTAGATCTTGGGCCCTGGGTGCTGGTGGGCCAGGACCTCTGCCTGGTGTCCTTCCCCCGGGGTCAGTGCTCCACGCAACCTGCACTGTACACCCTGGATGATAGCACTGGCCTCTGCTCATCCTCAAAGCTGGAGAAAGCTGAGTCCCAGGACGGTTGAGCTGTGCCCAGAGTCACTTCACACAGACCCAGGGTAGGGGGACGTGGCCACCACTCTAGAAAAGTGAGTGTCCCCGTCCACTCTGTAAACATGAGACCCAAACCTGGAGGCCTCACCTAGGGCAACCCCCCTCCTGGGCACAGGGGAGGGTGGGTGTGTGGAGAAGGGGGAGGAGGGTGCAGAAGGATGTCCTCTGAGGCTATGACCTCTCTCGTGAAGTGGCTGGGCTGGGAGATGAAACAGACGGGAGTCCAGGGCCCCCCAAGGAACAGGGTGCCAGCACAGGACGAAGGTCACTCCACTGGGGTCCTAAGCAAAAGAAAATCCAGATGGAATTCTGTGGGCAAATGAGTTATAAAAGCATAAAATAAGGAAAAGAAAATACAGTGAATATATCTTTAACATAAGGAATAGGAAGGCCTCTGAAAGCAGGACTAGAACCCAGAGCCCACAGAGAAATGAGCCCTGAAGAAGACATGGCTGAACTTGTGAAGAGGCAGGTAAATGTTTATACTCCTGCTCCAGTAATCCTAAGGATTGTATCCTAAGTCAAAAATTCAGATGGGAATAAATATTTATGTACAAAGATGCTCATTTTAGCATTACTTTAAAAATCAGAGAGGGTGTGGGATGCTCTGCAGTGATTAAGTTGCGGTCTGGGGGTGAGACCCCCTCAGAACAGAGATGGCGTCACTCTGAGGGTCCACGGTTGCTGACGGGACAGAGTGGAGACCATGGTAGGAGTGGGGGAGGGGGCGTGAAAGGCTGTGACGTGATCCCGTTCCCTTTAAGACACGTGTGTGAAGGTGTGGGGCTCTGTGTGCACACGTGTGTGCCTCTGTGATACAGCCTGACATCAACATTACCCGTCACAAGGTTGGGGACGCAAAGACGCTGGTGGGACCAGCAGCCGGTGTGCGTGTCCCCAGGGCACTGCCGCCCCCCAGGGGCTCCAGGAACCCCGCTCCACAGTGGACCCCAGAAGCCACGTGCTGGCTGCACACCCGGACAGGCCTCACTGCTTCCAGAACTCAGAGACAGGCTCCCGTGCCCACGCTGTGGGCTCCCTGCTCCTTCCCATCCCTGAGGAGTATCGCTGCGGGGCAGTCACCATTTGTCAGCTGCAAGGGGACGCATGGGTCTGGTCTTGGCTATTACGAACGAAGCTGCTGTGAACACGTGTGGAAATCTGGGCTCGTTTCCCAAGCCAGTCCCGGGAGGGTGGGAAGAACTGCTGGTGGTGAGTCTAGTTTAATAGGAACTGCTCACCCGAAGGTACAAACAGCCCCTTGTCTGTTCACCTGGAACTGGTTGTATCTTGGGTGCTTTGGTGGAAATTTTTTTCACAGAAGGCTACTGGAGTCCCTCTGTGAAAACTGCACAAACTGAATGCTTTGTGGATTAGGGCTGTGGTTGTGGGGCTCACCGGAAGCTGGGCTAATGGGGGCGATGGGTGGGGAGGCTGTTGCTAGTTGGAGCAGGAAGTTCTGCCTGAAGGCCGAGGGCAGCAGAGATCCAGGCCTCAGGGCACTTCTGCCCCACCCCAGGCCCTGACCCCTGTCCTTCCACCACATCTCAGTTCCAGAGCAAAAGCAGAGAGAGGGGACAGTGTCCTGGCAGGCTGTGGGCCCTTGAGCAGGGCAGGAGAGGGCCCAGTACCCAGTGGGGAGGGAATGAACGGGCTGTGTCACTCCGTTGGGACCCACTGTCCTTTGTTATTTTGCCATTTGTCTTCCCTGGGGTGGTGGAGGTGGTGGAAGACAGGAAAGGAGCCAGGAGCCCGGTGAGCGCACTGCCAAGCCCCGGGTTCGGCTCTCAGGAGGCTGCTGCATGGGGTCTAGAGCCTGGACAGTCCCTTTACCAGGTGTGGGCACATTCCTGCCCCAGGTCACAGTCCTCTGGTAGCTCAGGCTCGGCCAGCAGGGGCTACTGACCACCACAGGGCAGTGGGGGTGGATCTCACCCCTGCCAGGTGGGGCCCCGGCCATCTTTGGGCTTTCTCGGGCCCTCCTGGTCCCCAGGAGAGCGGCATAGCCTAGTGCAGGAGCCGTAGGGTCCCACCATCCCGCCTTCCCTGAGGCCCCAGCAGGGAGGGTAGGAAGAACTAGCTGCAGGGAGGATGTCACGATGCACAGACTTGAGGGACGTGCATCACACCTGTCACCAGGTTGCACATCCTGGGCTGGCTCTGCACTTGCATAACTTACTTATCGACAAAGAAACACTTGCCCAGGGTCCCTTTATCCTGATCTTTCCAGGAGCTCATTCTTTGAGAAGCGAGCTGTACCTACACCAGAGACACCACTGTAAACCCAGAGAGCTCTCTGCTTTTGGAGACAGAAATCCTTAGTGGAGCTGGGGCTGGGGGCAGCACCGGGGTTTGTGCAGAAGTATGGCCCTGCCGAGGGGGCCAGGCTGGCTTGCAGAGGCCGCGACTCTTCCCAAAGCCCACACTGTGCACACCCAGCTGACAGGCAATCCTGACAGGGTCACCTTAAGGGCCAGCAAGGGGCATACGCTGGGGCTCCCTTATGCCTGGAGAAAGCACTTGGGAGCCGATTCTAAACCGGGGCCCCTTCCCTCACACCCCCACCAGGCCTGAGAAAGGACAAGCCCAGCCAGCATGAGGGCCCCCATTCCGGTGTAGGGGAGGCTGGAGTCTAACCTGGGCCCCCATACCAAACCCCCCAAACCAGGAATGCAGGGGCCCCAGGGCCACGTGCAAGGGCAGGTTTTTCCACTGGGATTCCAGACAGATGATGGGGAGGGAGCAAGGCTGCCAGCGGCTGACAGCCAGGAGCTCCAGACTCTTGCCCTTAGGATGGCTGAGGGCCCAGGCCCATGTGGGGGCAGGAGGCCAGCTCTCCAGGGCTGGGCCCAGGACCCAGAGGGGAGCCCTGGCCCCTGGGCAGACCTGCAGGCCACGTGGCTCTAGGATGCCACTTCTCCCCCCATGGCGCCTTGGAGATGGAGGCTGGGCATCCCTGGTGGCCAGTGGGGCCGAGTGGGGCGGCGGCCATGGGACTCAGCTCCAGAGCTCCAGACTCTCTATGTCCATGTGCCAGCCCCACAGGAGGGCCCCTCTGTGAACCCACCACTGAGTTTTCTCTTTTCTAAATGTTCTTCCTGCTTCATAGCTAAGGAACTGGGACCCAGGGGTTGCCCAGGGCACATGGGACACCCAGATGGAGGTCGAGCCAGACGCAGCCATCCCCTCAGTTCAGTGGGGCAGGGCTATCCTCGGCCCTCCGTGCCTCAGGCACCCTGCAGCATGACTGAAAGCCCGGAGCCTGTGTCTCGCTCCAGAACCCTGTCAGCGTGGAATTCAGCGGCTGCCTCTGTTCTGGCGGGACACAGCTGCTGCCTTGCACGGAGGTCCCGCCCCCAGCTGAGCTCAGGTGCCCGACTGGCTTCCCCGCCGCCGCCGCACACCTGCCCCAGCCACTCCCTGGGGCACCGGTGGACAGAGGCTCAGGACCCCTGGGGGTAAACAGGGGTCCAGAGAGGCTGCTGGGAGACTGGGGCAGTCACAGAGGCTGCAGGGCCTCTTCCTGGGGAGAATAGGGCGTCATCCAAGTGAGGTGAGGGCCCTACAGTTTCTCCCAACACATGGACAGCAGATAAGAAACTAGTGTTTACAGTGCCAGCCCTCAGAGAGGACCCTGAGAGGGGGAGGGGTGTGCAGCCAATTGAGGACCCTCCCCCGCTGGCCACCAGGGACCCAGCTGCTTCGGCTTGCTGCCCTGCCTGCTTGGCCTCAGTCCGTTCTCTTTCTTCTGTCTGCTTTGTGTTTTATGGGTGCCTCCCCAGGCCACACCTACAGTGGGGGATGCACTCCTGTGGCCCCACCTGACCTTCCCAGGGCTGAGCACTGTCCGCCCGCCTTGCCAGGGGCCTGAGTGGGGAGCAACTGGCTTGGCTTCCGGGAGACACGGCAGGACCCGTGGCTGGAGACGCAGGTCCTCCGCCCAGTGGCCTGCCAGAGCCACCGCTTGCTGGAGCTTCTGCACCGGTCACGGCCCGATTCTGCCTCCCCGGGCGGAGGCTGCTGGCCTCACGGCAACAACCACATTCCATCAGAGGTCAATGGGCTGGGCAGGTTCTGAATTTGGACAAGGCCCAGGCAAACCACTCTTCTGTCTGCCCACAGAACCCAGGGCAGGAGACCCCCTCCTGGGAAGGGCGTTGCGTCCACGGCACAGCAAGGCAGACACCCAGGTACTTGGAGGGGAGAGCAGGGCCCCTTTGTTTACTCGCAGATGGAAAGTGATGGAAATGGCAGATGAAAACTGGGAGGGCCTTCAGGGCACCTATGGACTGAAATGGGCTGAAACTGGAGGGAGGGGCAGGTGCCCCTGTGGCACTCCCAGCAGGAGGGGACCTGGGCTACGTGGGCGCTGGGTCTGCGATGGCGTGGTGGGGGTTGCAGGTGAAGGCGATGGTGACAGCGTAGCGGGTGCCCCAGTGGACCTTCTCCACCTGGTGCAGGTTCTCGGACCCTGAGGTGAAGAAGGACACCCGACCTGGGAGAGAAGGAGGCAAAGCGGTCTGGGTCCCCAAGGACAGCTCTGTGGGCAGCCCCCCAGGAGAATCAGAGAAACCCACCCACCCCAGGGGGCTGATGCCGGCAGCAGGGTAGGTCAGAGGGACAGGCCAGCAGCACTTGGGGACCAGCCGGCAAGCCCCCGTGTAGGAGGAGGGGTGCCCCAGACCCCTGCCCAGCCACCAGGGGTTCTTTGTGGTGGGGAGGGCTGGGACTTGGGGTTGGGTTCCTGCTGTTGTGACCCAGGGTGCCTTACAACCATGCGATCACCAGGGCCCACCCTTCATGGCCTTTAGGCCTGACACTTAGGGTCCTATTTCTGATCACACATCAAACCAAACCAAACCCTAGGGGTTATGATAATCAGGAAGCGTCAGGGGTCAGCTCTCTTCAAGGGGTGACAAAAGATGAGGAAGGCAGTTCCTGCAAGTCCAGGTGTGTTGCTTAGTGTCTAACTGGTCCTGCACACACCACCGCAGGCATCTTTACAAGGGAGCTGATGTCACGCCCTGAGGGAGGGGCCCTGGGGAGCTACAGGCACCACCTTCGTGCCATGTGGCCTGGATCCATATGTTCCACAACACTTCATTCCCTTTGAAGGGGACTGCTGGAAGCTCAGTTGCTTCCTTTTGTATTTGTAACCTGCCTCTAAATTTTTGGAAAGGGGAGAAAACCCACCCCAGACATGGGCTACTTGCTAGTTGTAAACAGAGAACTGTGCTGTCTAGAAAAAGCAGCAGAAGAATCCACACGACCCAACGGGAAACCCCTGAGCACTGTCCCGGGGGCACCTGGAACTCATACAGGGCAGCTGTTTCCTGCTGCAGACCAGCCTAGCTGCCCCTGATGTGGAAGAAACGCTCTTTCATATCGTGGAATAATGTGGAGTCACAACTCTTTCTGAGACTTATGCTTTTAAAAGACATTTTGTGCTCAGTTTCTTCCACATTCAGTCAAACTTGAGACATTGGCCTAGTGGCCAGGCGTGTATGCGCAGTGCTGCCCGACAGCCTCCCATGCCCGCAGACAGACACATTTCTCAAGGCGGCTGACATGCATGAGGGCAGGGGTCCCTGTGGGCCCTCCAGCATGCCTGCACATACTGCAAATGGAAGCACCAAACGCGGAGAAGGAAAGACCGAGGAAGAATGGAGAGCCTCATGAGGGTGGCACACAAGCCATCCACCACCGTGTCCTTGCAGCCTCACTGAGGAAAGCGGAAAAAGACAGCCTGAGATAACAGCCCCCAGAACTCTCTGCAGAATGATGGAAGACTCTGACTTTTAATCCAGTAAGCTTAGCAAACTCCAGGCAGGACAATACAAATAAATCCACACAGAGGCATGTCACCGTGGAACTGCTGAAGGGCAGCTCCCTCAGGGACAGTGACACGGATGGTGGCCCCTGCTCTCAGCAGGGTGGAAGCCCGAGGCATGAGGGACGCTTCTAAAGAGAAAGGAAAAGCCTACCAACCCACGATTTCATATCCAGTGAAAACGTCCTTTAGAAAAAGGCAAGATAAGGGCACTTTTGGAACAATCACCCACAGACCTGCACTATGATAAAGGCTAGAGGCAGGCAAGGCCACCTGCCAAGCCCTGGGCCTGGAGACCAGAGAGGGGAAGGCGCTGTGCAGTTTCCCTTAATTTCCACCAGGGAAAACTGTTTACAGAAACGCATAACAGATTTAACATGGACTTGTTTGTAGGCAAGCTGGCCTGCCCTCTCCCCAGGCCAAGCACGGCCCTGTGAAAGGAGATAGTTCATGTCCCTAAGTAACCTAGAATGGAAATTCTCTGACCCAGTCAAATGCCAACACAGGCTGTACATTTTGCCTCAGGCCCACTTCTGTTTTTAATGAACCAGCAATGAGCCCCATACTTCATTCTGACAGCTGGAGTCCACAGCAGTTGAGCTGACGATAGGGACCACAGCAATGCCCTGGAAGAGCCCAAGGGCAGGCCCGGTCTCCAGAAGCAGGCGTGGAACTGCCATCTGGGCAGAGCTGGCAGGTTGCCTGGTAGCTGGCCCAGGAGGCAAAGCACATTTACAGGGAGGCTGTTGTTTGAATGGCCACCCGCCCGACTCTGCACATGACACATTTCAGAATTCAGAAAAAGGTGCTTTCTGGTTTTTAATTTTCTTCAATAAACAGCTATTAGATTATTACCCACTGCCTTAAAGTGGGATTTATTTCAGCAACTGAGTAACCAGAAGTATGAAACAGCCTCAGTCTTTGGAACCCTACATGCCTGTCTCCTCTCCGACAGCAGGGGCCCCTGGAAGCCTCCCCAGCCACAGTGTCACAGTAGGTGGGCAGCCAGACACGGGCAGGGAGGGGGCTGGGGACTTCGGCCAGTGTCTACATTCAGTTAGATGCTTGTTTATATTCTAAATATTCTGTATAAACTGTTCTCAGGGGATGTGGGGTGGGAGGGTATAGATACCACGCTGCCAAGGCTGGCTGGTTCCAGCGTGGAGGAGAAGCTGGCCCCGACTTCACCTTCAAATGCATTATGCGCTCATTAGCATACTAAAACCACGCTCCTCAGCGCCACCATAGTTCCAGGCTGACCATCTAAGGACAAACGAGGGCATCACTCTATTTCCCGGGAAAACCCTACCTCACCAGATGACTCCTCTACCCCTGCTTAAACTCCAGCCATGGGACCACCCAACAGGACCCAGCTGCCGCTCCCCTCCGGAGCCCACACTCCCCCCCTGAGTGCATCCTTCTGCCGCCTTATTAAACTGCTCTTCGCTTGTAGCTGCTCGGCCTGCTCTGATTCTTTCTTGATCAGAGTCAAGAACCCTCCCATGGGTTGAGGTCTCACCTAGCGTGCAGGAAGATCTCCCCAGATTGGGCTGCCCGACAACATTTTGGTGACCCCAAGGGACCCCTGACATGGCGCTCACTAACAGGTCAGGTGAGGAGGGATTCTGTGCTGCTTTAAGGCATCCCTTGCCTTTTCCTCCTGGATCCTCAGCTGTTTTTGTCCCCTCCTCGGTGGGCATGATCGACCATTTTAAAGCCACAAGGGCAGTCACCACCTACAATAAGTCTCCTGTGTGAGGATAAGTTGGTTACAGAACAGGTTAGATTGGCTGTAGGCCACAAGCCAGCCTCAAAACAGTGTCCGTGCACTGAGGTCCTCCGTGAAGCAGAGCCACCCGCCCCACTCTGTGGCAGATCTCCCTACAGGCTGTGGTCAGCCTCTGAGGACCTGTTTCCTCCATGCCTGGCGCTCCCTGGTGCCTCCTCAAATCCACCTGGCACCTCTTTCTTCAGTTCCACGTCTCCCCGCTGCTGGTGTTACACCAGGCAGTTAGTAACATGCAGGTGGCCAAAGGAGGGGAGAGGTGGGAGCCAGCAGCCTTTCTGGGTGCGTTCATATGGAGCCGGGAAATCCCCGGGGCTGACTCCAGCACAAAGGACACCAAGGTGCGTCAGAGAGACCTTGGCCCAGTCACACGATTGAGACAGCACAGGGACATGGACAAGAATCAGGCCACTGTACAATCTATTTTGCCTGTGAAAAGGGCCAGCTAATTCTTTAACTTAATCTATATGCTGTTCTTCCTCTTCTTCCCACCCCTTCATCAGTTAATTTTGTACCAGGATGAGAGACAGACCTTTGAAGTGTAAATTAACCTGAGTGTGTAAAGAATGAAAACACAGTCACCTGAATAGCCCTTTCTTAAGACAAAACTTCAAAGGAATTATGAATCATGTCTTGTGCCAACCCCTACCCAAAAAGCCCTATAAAACCCCAAACTCTAGACCCTTAAATGCACCTCCTCTCTGAGGATGCCTGCACTCCTGTCTGACTGTGTACTGTCTTATTGAATAAACTTCCTTGTTGCATAAGCTGACTCCACGTGTTTCTGAACTCTTCTCCATGATAAAGACAGGAACTCTCCAAACTCCACCTCTGGTGGTAAATGTCTTTCTCACTTTGCAGTTTCATTCAGCTTTCTAGTCTCAACACAATCCTTTTCTCTCCCCTGGTTTTATTTCAGACCAGTACAAGTGGAAGCTCTCAGAACATAGTCTCACTCTGTCCAGTGCTCTGCGTCTCCCCCAAATCCTGGGGCGGCAGGGACTTAGTTCCTGTGCCATGCAGATTCAAGCGGACACTGGACACCGGGCGACCCTGGCTTCAGGAGTTGCCAAGGGATCTGCCCTGTGCCAAGCAGGAGTCCAGTGGGCCTCCCTCTCCTCCCTCGGCTCTTCCCTGCTCTCTGCTGCCTGCACGGTCGCTGCCACTCACTGCTACTCTTGGTTTAATGAATTTCTTCCTTCCCTCGTCCGACCAGGTAGAGAATTCTTTCTTGATCAGATTCAAGAACACCCCTCCCGTCCAGGTTGAAGTTTCACTTGGTGGGCAGGGAGAGACCTCCCAGACACAGCTGCCTGACAACACAGTCATTAGCGTTCTCCCCCCCCTGTGTTTTTCTGTCTGCATTGTGAGTATGAGCATGTGCAAGGCCACAGCAGTGACCTGATCTGCAATGGTTAACCACCCCTCACACTACCCTATAAAACCAACAAGTCCTGACCTCTCGGGCCACCTGCTCTCCCTCCCAGAGGATATGTTCTCCTTGCTAAATAAAACTGTCTCTGGCCTTCTCATCTTGCTTCATATTCCTCGTCCGTGTGCACCAGAGGGGTGAGAAAGACCCTCCCTGTAACTGCAGCACCAGACACTTCTCCGCTCTGGGTCCATTAAATTCTTGGAGCAGCAGGGTGTCCTGAGGCCCCTCCTGCCCCCTGCCTGTGCCGGGCTCTGCACCCTCCCGGCTCACCCACTGAGGGGGGTCGGTGAACCCTGGGCAAGTTAGTCCCCTTCTGACACCTCCTGTTTTGCAAGCCACTACCATGCTGACTCAGCGCCCCTGGAAGGAGTAGTCTGCACCCGCTGGCTTGAAGGGCTTCTCCACACTGGCCAGGAAATATTGAACCAGCATGAGTGCCAGGTAGAATGGACCCGGCCCCAGGGCATGTGAGAGCAGAGCCCAGGCCTGAGGCTGTGCCCCTTAAGAAGCCAGGCCCCCCTCCTGTTCCAAGGGCCCGGCTCCCTCTCCCCACAACTTGGAGGAGGTAGATGATTCATCCCTGGGTGCGCTGAGCTCCACGCTGCACAGGGCAGTGGGGCCAGTCCCATGGGTCAGAGCCATTACTGACACTGCTAGGTCTGCACTACCACCTCGTCTTAAGCTGCGGGTCCGATATGTCTGGGAAGGGACTGGGCAGGAGCTGGTGGGGTGGCGGGGGTAGACTCTGGGCACTGCTGCAGCAGCAATGGCCAGACCAAGGGCATCCTACCAGCTCTTGGCTCCACCGTCCTGTTGGCCCCCTCGTCCATGAACACGAAGCGCCCCCCGCCAAAGTCGTCCAGGTAATCGGACAGGTACAGCAGTGAGGTGTAGTCGAAGGAGCCATAGGTCACCTGTGGGCAGAGTTCCAGGGAGCACGTCAGGGCCTGGCTCACAGGCTGGACACACATGCAGATGGCCTGCACGAGGTACGTGTGCCTCAACCTTGTAAGCCCAGGTCGCTGCTGACCCTGGGATGTCCATGCGGCTTGCTCTGCACGGCTGCGCTCTGCAAAGGCAGTGTGTGTGGGATGCAAGGCACACGTCACCCATGAGGCCGGCGGCACGCCATCGCTCCCACACACCCAACCCCCATGCCAGCACAGGAACGCTTGAAGAGCTTTTGCCCTTGCTTCAGATGTGGGGCAGCCGCAGGCTCTGCGGAACTACGGCAAAACGCATGTGCCCTCCCGCTTACCATCCAGCTCAGTGGTGCACAGCCACCACCTCCTTCCAGCTTCCCAGATGAAAATCCATCCCAGCAAATACCAATGCCTCCTCCCTGGCACTCACCCCTTTACTGTCAATCTCTATGGACGTCAGGCCTCTGGGGACCTCCTATGCATGGGATCTTCTCAAGTCTGCCCCCTTCGTGTGAGTGCCCTTCTGGAAGTCAGTGTGGGTAGAGCATTGCAGAGCACAGGTGTGGGCTCTGGTCCTGGCTTGTTGGGATGTGGGCCCTTTGGCAATCAACCTCCTGGGCCTGGGCTCCGATTTGCTTCCTAAGACCCCCTGAAGTCAGGGAGGGGAGGCAGCCATGGGCAGTTACTCCTGAGCATCTCATCTCTGTGTCCTCAGGACCACAAGCCATATGAAAACATTTTCACTGTGTGAGATTTTCGAGATTTAGTGTAACATCTCGTTCAGACTAAAGAGGGGGCTGTCTGCAAAATGCAAAGGAGGTGCTGTTTCTAAGTGTCACATAAGAATGCACACAGATCAGCAACTGGCTAATACAGGAACTTAATGAGATGTGTTGTTTTTTTCATGCAAAGAGAGCGATGTGCAACATGCAAGGAATGTGAATCACATCACAACGTTTTCCAGCCTGATGAATCATTCATTAGCCAGTCTGCGGAAAGAGATAAAGAGCAGTGAATGAGTCCAAGGACTCCAGTCCAAAACGCAACCCTACTTCCACACTATCGGACCGTCCCAGACTTCAGCTCCTCAGCTGCTGGATTTAGAAATACAGATTCTCTGGAAAAACTGGACAGCTGCATGTAAGAGAATGAAACTGGACTACTGTCTAGCCCCATACACAAAAGTCAACTCAAAATGGATCAAAGACCTGAATGTAAGTCAAGAAACCATAAAACTCTTAGAAAAAAACATAGGCAAAAATCTCTTGGACATAAACATGAGCAACTTCTTCATGAACATATCTCCCTAGGCAAGGGAAACAAAAGCAAAAATGAACAAGTGGGACTATATCAAGCTGAAAAGCTTCTGTACAGCAAAGGACACCATCAGTAGAACAAAAAGACATCCTACAGTATGGGAGAATATATCCATAAATGACGTATCCGATAAGGGGTTGACATCCAAAATATATAAAGAACTCACGCACCTCAACAAATGAAAAGCAAATAATCCAATTAAGAAATGGGCAGAGGACATGAATAGACACTTCTCTAAAGAAGAAATTCAGATGGCCAACAGGCACATGAAAAGATGCTCCACATCGCTAATCATCAGAGAAATGCAGATTAAAACCACAATGAGATATCACCTCACACCAGTGAGGATGGCCAACATCCAAAACACAAACAACAACAAATGTTGGCGAGGATGTGGAGAAAAGGGAACCCTCCTACACTGCTGGTGGGAATGCAAATTAGTTCAACCATTGTGGAAAGCAGTATGGAGGTTCCTCAAAAACTCAAAATAGAAATACCATTTGACCCAGGAATTCCACTCCTAGGAATTTACCCTAAGAATGCAGCAGCCCAGTTTGAAAAAGACAGATGCACCCCTATGTTTATCGCAGCACTATTTACAATAGCCAAGAAATGGAAGCAACCTAAGTGTCCATCAGTAGATGAATGGATAAAGAAGAGGTGGTACATATACACAATGGAATATTATTCAGCCATAAGAAGAAAACAAATCCTACCATTTGCAACAACATGGATGGAGCTAGAGGGTATTATACTCAGTGAAATAAGCCAAGCCGAAAAAGACAAGTATCAAATGATTTCACTCATATGTGGAGTATAAGAACAAAGAAAACTGAAGGAACAAAACAGCAGCAGACTCACGGAACCCAAGAACGGACTAATAGTTACCAAAGGGAAAGGGACTGGGGAAAATGGGCGGGAAGGGAGGGATAAGAGGAAAAAGGGGCATTACGATTAGCAGATGTAATGTTGGGGGGGCACGGGGAGGGCAGTACAAATCAGAGAAGACAAGTAGTGATTCTATAGCATCTCACTACGCTGATGGACAGTGACTGTAATGGGGTTGGTGGGGGGGACCTGATGAAGGGGTAGTTTAATAACCGTAATATTGCACATGTAATTGTAGATTAATGATACCAAAATAAATTATAAAATAAAATAAGAAATACAGATTCTAAAGTGACTTACTGACACCCACAGACATGGGAATAGGACACAGAAGCCACAGGCCAGTCCCACATGACACAGTTGATCAAGGCTCAAAAAGTCCAAAAGCTCTTCTCCCCCTGCAACACCCATAAGCAGCCCCCGTCACCATGACAACAGTCATCACCTGACAGGAGGCAGGCCGGCCAGGAGGGGGGACAGCACGCCTGCCAGGGTGGCTGAGACTCGGGTGGCATTAGGTCTATACCCAATGATGTCACCTTGTAAACTCAGTACCCTGCAATGTGCCACACTGTCTGTGGGGCTGGGCTCTTTCTACACACCTGGGCTCTGCTCCACACCTCCACCCAGGCACCAGCTTGGGTTCCCTGATCGGCATGGGTTCACCAAACAGCACGTGACATAAGCCCAGAAGCTGCACAGGGCAGTGCATCATGAGGGCTTCAGCAGTGAACTTCACGCCCACGGAAACCACACATGAGCTGCACAAAACATAGAAGAGACCCAGGAGGGGTGGGAGGGGACCCAGGAGCCTGACCCTCTGCTATCCGTCCACCCCAGATGCTGTAAAGGAAACACGTGAGGACCACGTAAAGGCCAGCGGCCCGGAGAAGGAGGCAGTCAGGCGGCGGGTCACCACAGGCAGTCAGTTCAATGAGCACTGACACGGGTGGCAGCTGTGGTAAAGGCCTGAGGGGTCCTGCCCAGGTGTCTGTCCCTGAGCTGGGGTCCGGAGAGCTTCAGGGTGAGGGCACACACGCCACTCCCCATTCCCGGAGCTCTCTCATGCCTGACAATGTCTCCTTGCCACGTCTGCATCTGAGCACCCCCTTGGCTGTATGCACTATCTGGGCTCTGCGGACTGTTCCGTGGCCTCCTGGTCCTGAGTGTCACTTCTGGGGCTGGCTACATCGTCACTGTTTTCTCATTTTCTCTGCCTGAAGAGTTTCTTCTTTATCTTTGAAGCCCAGTAACTGAGCTGGGCTCTGCTCAGCGTTGTTTCTCCTGAACCGATTCCCCTGGGTCTTCCCAGCTGCTCTCCCCTCGTGGCAGGGAAGTTCCCCTGGGCTCTGTGCCCCGTGTGGAGCTCCCCTCTCCATGAGTGGATGCACCTGTCTGTTCCCCATACACATCGTCTTTGCCCTTGAGGCCATAATACCTTATTTTTTTCTCCACAACATCTCAAACTTTCTCACACCAAAGGTCTCACCCTGGCCTCTAGTGAAATGATGAAGCTGGGCAATAGTTACCAATGGCTTGATTGCTGCTAAGCCATTAGGTAAAGGCAGAGATGGCTTGATCATAGATGGGTCAGGCTGACGTCTGGGCCCACACGTTCCCAGCCTGAATCGGACAATGTCCTCAGATCTGTGCCAGCCTACAAGGGAGCCCCCAGCCACACATGGCCACTTCAAGTTAGCTTAACTTAAATTAACTAAATATTGTGTTGCTCAGTTTCACTAACCACAAGCATGTGCTTGATGACCACACGTGGCCCCCCTGCATCGAGCTCAGCCAGCCAAGACTAAAGAAACTCCTGAATGTGGAGCAGACGTCAGAGCAAAGCTCAGTTGGCAAGCTCTCGGCCAACCCTGCTGCTGCTCAGACCCTTCTGGTTATTTTTCTCTTCCTTCTGCGCCAGCATCCAGAGACAGAGGATTATCCTGGGTCACCTGAACATACCCACGGCTGTGGTGGCCGCCAACAGCCTCATATGCTCCTGTGGCCAAATCTCCCCTGGCACCACACTGGGGCTACTGCCAAAGCAGGAGGGGTGGCAGGACGAGTCGGGAGAGGGAGCCCTCTGTGGGACGCAGCCATGAGCAGAGGCCTGGTAGGGGCCTGCAAGGCGGCCATGGGCGACAGGCTCATCAGGGACACAGCACACGGCTCATGGCTCAGGTGGAGACCATGCGCCTCTGTGAGAAGTTACAAAGGGTGGGGCCCCTGGGTGCCCACTGCCTCATGACCTGCATGCCACTGTCTTCTCTCGTCACCATCATGAGAGACAAATCTCATTTCCTTGATCACATTGGCTAGATTTAGGGTGTTCCCTGAATGCCACACAGGAAGATGCCTAAAGCCCACAAACACAAATGCTGCAGAACAGAGGCTCACAGCCGCAGAGCCGAGCTCAGCCGGGTGCCGGGCAGCCTCCCAGGCCCTGTGGGTGGTGCAGTACCCACCTTGTCCACATGAGCGCGCCAGTACTCATCATGTGCCGTCCGGGCCTCTGTGCTATTGATGCGGGAGAAGAAAGTGGGCTTCGTCAGGTACAGTGTGGATGCACTGATACCAAAAGCTCGGGCGATCGCAAGCTGCACCTTCTGCCGCACGTCCCTGTGGAGAAGAAGACACACATGTGGCCTTGGAGGAGAGAGTTCTCCACCAGGCCCACAAAGCCTGCACATGCGTGGCTGCAAGAAGACATCGCCCGGAGGGAGGCAGAATGATGACACACACATAGCTCCCAGTGCATGTGACAGAATGACTCAACCTGTATGACCGGGAACCGAGGACCGGTTTCTTGCAGAAATGACTGCAGTGCCAGGCCCGCTGTCCGTGGGCCCTCCACACATGGCCTACATGCTCCTGAGCAGCATGGAGAGGCCTGCAGGAGGACCCCGGCCCTGGACCCAGGGGTACAGTGCATAGGCAGAGCTGGAGTCAAAGCCTGATCCAGAAGAAGGGTGATGCCCCGTGGAGACACCAGACCCCCCCCTGGATAGCCACTGACCTGTGCAGCCAATTCCACAGAGCTCCAGGGAGCCAGCTTTCTGGGAGCCATAACACAGGGAGCAGTGCTAGACAGTTAACCTACATCTCGCAGGTGTACACAGATACGTACATACCTCCCTACATGCCTATCCATGTATGTGCACACATACCTGCCTGTGATGTATCCTACCAACCTATACACATCCCATTCACATGCACATAGCGTGCCTGCACATGTAACTACACACATGTACATACCCATCTATACATGCACATACATGCCTGAACACTTATGTGCATCCACACAACACATATAGACACATGCATATGGATCACCGTACTTACATGTATACCTGCCTTGGTGCATACCTATGCAATATGCCATAAACTGGGTCCTAAAACCATGTGCCAGGTGACAGTGTGAGTACAACAGCACGTGAGCTGACATTTCCTAACCACTGCTGACCCTCCAACAAGGTCACCAGCTAAGGTGGTCCCATCGAGGCAGGGCTCTAACTGGGGGCGCATCAAACTCCTCCAGTGACCCTTTAAACTCATCTCAGTAAGTAGAGCATATATCTTAACATCATGATAAAGTTCATGAAACTTCTACTAAACCTACAATTACATTAAAAATGTTTCTAACTGTTCAACAGGGTATGAGATATTTATGCATTTAGTATTTTTTGTTAACTAAGCCTTCAAAATTATTTATGGGAAAGCCATTTACTGAGTGGGCTTTTCTTAATCTTTGTTCATCTTCAAGTCTTGAAGCTTTGCAAAAGCATTTAGCCAAGTTTCAGAGTTCAACAAATCGAAAGACAAGTTCTTCCATCTTGTCATCAAATGACAGATCTTTTGCAAAATGCATTGATAAGCCACTCGCTCTCCTCCTGGAGTCGGTACTTTGTCGCCCTCCAAACGACAGACTTTCTCCGCTTCTGCACTTTTTTTCCCTCCCCTTATTCTCGCGGGTTCACCTCTCTCGCGGGTCAGATCCCCGCCAACTTCACACGTCAGTCTTGGGTCTTGAGAAGCCAGAAGGCGGGGTGGTGAGCGGGCGTGGCCACGGAATGCTCTGGTGGGTGTGGCTGCCCTGGCGGCGTAGCCAGTGGGGCAGGCAGGGTGTGGCAAGTGTAGGGTTGGCTGGTGGGTGTGACCAGCTGGGTGTGACCAACAGTTGCTGTAGGCATGGCCATTGGTGGGCGTGACCAGGGCAGTGTGAGTGGTCGTGGCGAGCGAAGGGTAGGGTGGTGGGTGTGGCCTGAGAATGTGGTCAACTAGGGGTTGCCGGGTGGGCGTAGCCAACGTGGCCTAGACCGCAAGGTGGGCGTGGCCGGGTGGAGACTAATCGGCCCCACCCGCCCCTGTCACATCACCCTGCTCACCGGTACAGCTGGAAGTCCTCCTCCGAGAAGACCGTTTGTATTTTATCCCCAAAGTATCTGTGGGAAAACAGTATTAACACATGTAATTTACAAATCTTCCTTCTTTGCCTTAAATTCAGCGTCCCCCGCAGCGAATCAGCAAGTCCCTGCAGGCCAGCTCATCAGGGCCCTCTGCATGGGGTGAGCCGCGCTCAGACCCTGCAGCCCCGTGGCCTTCCGAGCGCCGCCCCGGCCCCTCGGCACAGCACTAGCCGTCCGGCGGCCTCTGCCCCAGACACGCAGCCTCAGTGTCCGTGTCCCCAGCTACGACGTGCAGAGGTGCGAGGTCACACACGGTTAGGGCCGTGGCTCCCTGGCTCTCACCTGTACAGGTTCACAAAGTGCTTCCCCACGGACAGGGCCCCGGAGTGCAGGTCCAGGATGGACGCCTGGAAGAGGTGCAGAGGAGCCAGGGTGAGGCCTGCCTGGGACACTGAGCCAGGCGCTCGGGTTGAACCCAGGTTCCTTAGACACGCATACACTGGGTCAGGAGGTGCTGCCTAGCGGGGCTGGTCCGGGGAGTGCGGGTCAGATCTCATCAAGACCAAACTCATCCTCCAGTGCTCTGAGGCCCTCCACAGAGGGGGCCCTCCACATGTCCCTGCAAACTCCTGCTGAATCCCAAAACACTCCCTCCCCAGCTTCGGCGGTTAGAACCCATACAACCAGCTGCTCCTGTTTTGAGCAGACAGCCTGGTAAGTTCTGACATCAGCATGAGCCTGCCAGACTGTCACTACCCAGGCAGTAATCACCCGTCACCCCTGTCCCCTGCCTCTTGGTACCCACCCCTTCCCATCCCCTGCCACAGATGCTTCCTGCTATGACAGCCGATTCGCACTTCCCAGAATGTGGGGGGAGAGGACACATGGGGCTCTGCTCTTCACTCAGCATGGCCGTGTGGCTGACTCACGGCCTTGCATGTATTCATCCTACCCCCATGCTCTGGGCTTGGGAGACCCCACTGGTGTGCCCACCCACCTAGACACGGCCACGTGGGTTGTTTCCCGTCTGAGGCAGTGAGAAATGAAGCTTCAGTAACTTGTGGACAGGTCTGTGCAGACAGATAATTTCATGCTCTTGGGTAAATGCCTGGCAGTGGGACTGCTGGGTCACAGCTCTCTGTGGGTCCTTCCAGAAGGGGAAGTGGCCACCAACACAGACCATTTTTACCTTGTCTGTGGAGCTATCACGTCTTTCCTCACAGATGCAGCAACCAGCCCAGGGGGTTGAACATAATTTGGGTGTAAGAAATGTTAACTGAACTTAAAGGTATCAAATCTGGTTAATTTGCTGCAAGACAACTTCCCAAGTGAATGCCGAGCAAAGAGTAAGTTAGTAAACACTCCTCTGAACTGAACCAAACTGAAATAAATGGAGCTTAATTTTCAGTACTCAAGAGAAAAAGAGTTTGCAGGATAAAGTCACATGGATAATCACAGAAATACTTGGGTATTCTAGCAGTCTGTAAATTAGTCTTCCTAGGAGTTTCAAACATGTTGAGGGTTCGGGTGCACATGGTAACTATAATTCAGTGGTCATTCAGTGGTCACCAAACCACACAGAGATCCCATCTTCCCACATTTCACACAATGGGCGAAGGGATCCACATTCAAGAAACTGCAGAACTCAAGCTAAGGGGAGGTGCTTGCGGGTACAGAGCTGCACAGGGAGGGGCAGCTAAACACACGGCTGCCCAGCCATATCTCAGTCCCTGTGGCTGCCCTTACAAACCAGGGCTTAAAACAATAGGAGTTTCTCCTTCTGCTCTGGAGCCAGAAGTTCTAGATCAGGGTGTGGCAGCGCCATCTCCCCCACAGAGGCTCCAGAGGAGGGTCCAGCCTGCCTTTTCCTCTTCTGGGTTCTCCATATGTCCCTGGGCTCATGGCTGAGACTCCCCTCTGCCCCTGTCTTCATGGAGCTTCTCTTCTGTCTCAAACGTCCTTCTGCCTCTCTCCCATAAGGGCACTTGCCTTGGGATTTAGGGCCCACCCAGATGAGCCAGGATGATATCTACAAGACCCACTTTCCTAATTTGGCCTATTCACAGGTTCTGGGTGGACACACCTTTCTGAGGACCCTCGGGACCCCTGTAGTCTCACATGGTGGACGACAGTGCCTACTTGGTGTCTGTGGGGCCTCCAGCTTGAAGGCTGAGGGACACATTTGTCCAGGTTTCCCAGCACTCATCCCACTTCCACTGGCTCACTCGTGCCCATGGCTTGTCATCAACCTCCCTGGGTTCCTAACTACCCCCAGCAGCTCCCTGCCTGCCCCCAGCCCATTGTGGGCAATGCCAACACAGATACTGCGTGTGGAGCACCCAAGGGCCCTGCGGTCCTGGCACCTTGCCTTCCCCTTGGAGGGAAAGCAAAAGTACAGGTGTAAGAAGACAGCGGCAGAGCCGCGTAGACTCACCCCTCCTTCAGATCCTCCCAGCGACAGCCCCTTCTCAGCTATGCTGGGCAGGAAGACAATTTAAGTCAGAATCTAGTTGATAAATTGCGGTATATCTAGGCAGATATCAGTCAGTATGATTAACGGTATGTTAACAGCTCGCTTAATGTCTAATGTTTGATATAAACACATGTTTACACTGAAGACTCAACTTTCAAGGCTAAACAAGTAAATGGCAATATTTTACCAACATCTTGCTAATAACATTTAACACAGTTTAGAAACAACTGGGCTTAATTCCTGTCTTTAGCATTGAGACCCAGGGCCCAGTTGAATGGGCTGAACTCCCAGTGGGTCCCTCCCCTGGCCAGCACCGGCTCAGGGGTGGCCTTTGTAATCACCAGCTCAGGAGACAGACGCCCCCTAGTGGTCTGTGGTGGGCCTGCTGAGACCACCAACATCACCTCTAAGAGCCTCTAGAACCTTCAGCCTCCACTGCACCGCCACCCAGGAGACTGGAGTGGGGAAGTATCGATCTTTAGCACCGGTGGCCTCCTCTCAAAGAACGCTTCCAATGCTATCTAGAAACAAGCCCAGTGGATGGGCAGAGGTCAGCTCAATGCATGTGTCTAAATGCATTCTGTATCTGAACAACTGGAAAAAGCTTTAAGATCTTGTTTTTAAAATCTCTACAAGGAGAAGTCCAATGTCAGCTGCTTCCGAGCAAGTCTTCCTGCCCCATCAGGACTCACAGCCAGTGAGTGGGCTGTAGGGTGAACCAACTGGGTTTGGAGCAGAGACTGAAACACTATCCAGCCGCCACCTGCTGCTGTGGGCGAGCACAGCATGTCCACGGGGGCGCCCACTGGGACGGGATGCTGAGGGGGCAGCATCTCCCCCGCCTCCCATGCAGGTCAGAACCACATCCCTGGAGACGGGCTCGGCTCCAGAAGGTTCTGCCAGCAATTGTATCATTGAGGACAATGGTCTTTTCTCCTGGAAATCGGAAAAGCCTAACTTTGTCCTCAGAAGCACACAAAGAAATCCTTACAGAATTCTAAGTGAATTTCTTTACGTCACCTTTTCATTAGTAATTCCTGCTTCCTGCTGCCCAGCCCCACTTTCCTGATTATTAGGGACGGAGGCTCAGAGATACTTCATACCTGCGAATCCGCCGGGCTTCGTCTCTGGTGATGATGGTGTCGGTGACACCCCGGCCACACTTCCTAGGGGAGCAGCCTGGAGACAGACAAGACAGGATGTGATGCTGACCCCACACAAAATCCCAGTAACAAAGCTGCTGCATATCTGGAGGGCTTCCCTGTGGGTGGCCCTCCCCAGGGACAACAGAATTTTGTGGGGTAGGGCCTTGCCTTCCACAGGATTAGGGGGCCAGATTTGGCAAATAAAATAGAGGACACCAGGTTAAATCTGAATTTCAGATAAGCAATTATGACTTCTCAGCATGAGTGCATCTGCAGGACATACGGACGTCTCCCTGGGTGTGCTGTATTTCTTCTGTTCCCCCAACACCCCTACAGTCACTCAGGAAGCACCTGGCACTCTGCTAACCCTTGGGAGGACAGCTCTTGAGCCCCAGAGGCAGCATCCATGACATCCTAGAACCACAGCTGACTGCAGTCCTAAGCATGCGTCAGAAAGTCTCTCCTGGATGACCAAAGTTGTGCCTATGCAGCTCCAGGCAGAGGGGGTTCCCAGCTCCGGGCAAGCTCACTATGGATTCGATGAGACGGAATAATGACAACGGAACGTTGGGGGTAAAAAGGGGATCATGCCAAGCTTTATTCTCACGGTGGTTACCCAACTGTCTACAACCAACAAGCCCGCCTCCGTCTCTGCCCCAGGTGCTGCCTCTGCTCCAGGTTCCCCAGTCTCTGCTCCACTCTCCTGCTTCCCTCTCCCCTAAGAAAGGGGAAGAACTCTTCTTATATCAGTGCCAGCCATAAATAGCTTATTGCTAACAGGTATGCAAGTAGGCATCTGTGCAGGAGGCTAAGTATTACCTCATCACACATGTACAATGGGCGAGAGATTAGGATTAGGTGAGAATCCTGGCCATGGAACTTCCATTCCCTAAAGCTTATAATCCTACTCATTGTGCTTCCCCAGGGTCCCAGCAGAGGCTGCCACCAAAGGTGCTCACCATAGTCCACCTGGCACTCCCTCTACCTCTCTGTACCTGGGACCTGCAGCTCCTTGAGGGAAGAGGCTGGGGATGTGGCTAGGGTCAGGTGGATGGGGTATGGGGTCTGGGTCAGGTGGACGGGGCCAGGGTCAGGTGGATGGGGTATGGGGCCAGGGTCAGAGTGGATACAGCCAGCATGAGTTACAGTATAGGAGACAGACGAGCGCAGCAAGCTCTGTGTGTTTTGGCATAAAGGGCAGGCCAGCTCTCACTGACCAGGTGGGTCAGCTGCCTCCCACTAGGTGGGCCATGGGATAGTCCTAGCTGATGAGATGACCTGGGACACTCTCAGGACACACTGGACTGGCTGGCCTTTAATTTTCACCCTTCCTCCCTTCTTCCTGCCTGGAACGTCTGCCTGTGCCTGGAGGTGGAGTGAAGCCCCTGGGACCACACACCGACCGGCGCTAAGAGGCTTGGCCCGGATGGGCTCATAGGGCACCAGGCCCACTGGGTGCCTTTCTCTGGGCCTGGTCCTGTGGAAAAAATAAACTTCTGCTTGGTGGCCACTAGGGGAGGGGTCCCTCAGTTCCAGGGGGCTGCACATGATCCCACTGACACAGGTGTCTTCATTATAAACAAAAGTTGCATAGATGCTTTTCATAAGGGCTACTCCCTAAACAGAGCAGAAAGATAGAAAGTAAAGGCAAACACAATGAGAACCAAAGAGGCTTCGGGGCTGACACCTGCATAACTAATGCGCTTTAGGACAAAAGAGGTGTAAGACTCATTAGGGATAACAGGAACAGGGAGATAAAGGTGGGACAAATGGCATGGAAGGACAACGTCTCTAATATATAAGGAAGCCAAGCCGGGAAGACCAGCCAGGAGAAGCTGCCAGACCCAGTCATGGTGGAGATTCTAGCATGCTGGAGACAGAAAACCATGAGAGAGAGTTTGTACATAGGAGACTGGATTAGGGCAATGCTCAGAACTCTGCAGGCTACTCTTAGAAAACACACATTCTTCCAGGTACACGTGGGCCATCAACAAAAACATATTAGGCCACAAAGAAAGTCTGAGCCAATATCAAAGGATCTATACAGATTATATTATCTAATTACAATGCTCTAAGGTTAGAAATCGATTAAAGAGAACCAAAACCCCATGCATTTTGAAATCTGAAAATCTAGCACTGATAAACCACATTCAGTGTGAATAAGCATCAAAGGCATAAAAAAAGGCACTTTGAGTGAAAAAGAGAGCCATGAATGGTATAATGTCAGTGCACACACACAAGTACACACTACAGACACACAGTAACATGTTACCTGGACAGAGCGGACTGGGTGGGCCTCACTGCCCCGACCTGGAAGCCTCTGTGTGAAGGGCTTGCTCTCACCTCTGTTGTCTAGAGGAGGACTGAGGAAGGGGGAGCCCAGAGGCTTTAAAATGCACTTCAGCTATTTTTTGTACTATGGTAAATATACATAATACAAAATTTACCATTTTAGCCATTTTTAAGTGTATAGTTTAGGAGCATCAGCTATGTTCAGATTGCTGTGCAAACACCACCAACATCCTCTCCAGCACTTAGGAAGAAAAACTTCATTTCTAGCCACTGAAAAATATTTTCTTGAAAGCTTGGACTTACAGGGAAGACTTAGAGGGACTTAGGGGGAAGACGCTGAGGGAGACAGCGAGCATGCATGCGGCACCACATTCCTTGGCGCACCACTGTGTTGGAGACAGGCCCTGATCCTGCAGTGCACCTGCCAGCTGAACCGACTGCACACCCCTTCACCACTAAGGCCCACTGGTGGGTCTCACAATGGCGTTCCTTGGTGGAAATACTTGGCAACCTTTTTTTAGTGCAAGTCCAAAGAATTACTCTAAATAAAAAAAAAAATTAGATTCTATCTTTAAAACCCAGTCACTCAGACTACGTTTTTAAAACTGAGAAATCATCTAGGCAGGAGGGAACATGCTGGAAACTAAAGCAACCCGAGAATGCCCCAGAGCCACAGTGTCTCCTATGGCCTGGCCGGGTCACCCAGCCAGAGGGTGTGCTCTCTGGGGAGCTGAAGCCATGACCTGACATGGCTCAGCCTCGTGGCTCCTCTGGGCACAACCACCAGCCTCCAACCCGGCCATTGACCACTCCATGCGCCTGCCATGGTCAGAGAAGGTGGGGACCAGTAAGGGACGTGTGACACATGATGAGGGGGAGGACCACTGGTGTGACATTCCGTGGTACATTTTCTTGAGTGACAACGCTCTCTGATATTCTCTACAGCTAATGCCTTTTCTGGTTTTAACTTTCACATCCCTACCTTTCCAATTCTGATACACGCTTCAGACAACCCATCTCCTCCACCAGACGGTGCGCACAGTGTGGGGCACCGCCGGGAAATGCTGCCATGGCCTGGGTGGTGGCCAGTAGGCCTGTCCCTGCTCGGGAAGAGACTGAAACACCTGCCCGTCCTAGCCCAGGAGCCAACCAACCTTGGGGAGTGAAAAGATCACCTGCCCCTGACCTCCCCACACCACTTTCAACGTGATTCCCACAATTCATTGCAGCAAAGGACAGATGCATTTTTACATTAACTGCGCTCTCTCCTGGACCGCTGCAGCAGTAAATACCTTCGAACCTTCGATGACTGTTGTAGTCCTTGGAGCAGGGCACCTCGACGAACCTGCCTGGCAGGACCTCACCACGGTGAGCCAGGACCTCAGTGATGCTGTCGTCACCCCCGAGACTGCCCCAGAGCAGGAGCCCAGCGAGCGAGGCCCAGGCGCCCAGGACTGCAGCTCTCAGCCACTTCCTCTGCACTGCCCTCGGCGCCCGGAAACTCTTCCCGCTGAGAACAGAAAACAACTGTGGTCACACAAACACACCTGCATGTGCTGAAAAGGCAGATCACAGTGTCCACACTTAGGTAGAGCCAACCTCCAGCTGTTCCTGCACTAGCCATTGTCAGAGCGACAATCAGCCCAGAGGCATGCACCAGCTTGGGAGAGCATGGTGGGGAACATGGCCCCATCTGACCAGGCATGCTGGCAACAAGATAAGCTGCCAGTTGGTGTCTCTCCCAGCCCAGCCACGCCACCAAGAACCCACCTGGGGAGTCCTGCCTGGGTCTGTGGCACCAATCATGTTGCCTGTGTCGGAAAATAACTGTCCACCCCATGCATGTGCCCCTGCTGTATGCATGTGCACACACATGAACTACGTTAAATGTGGGTCAAACCAACCGAACTAAAGTCACAAACCAGCCAGTACGAGAACACAAATGCAACAGCAATTACTGGAAAATGAGATGCTCTCTGTGTGACCCAGGTGACTGCGTGGTCCAAGTGCCGTTGCTGAAGCTGCACCCATGTCTGTGTGTGCATGTGTCTCTGTGTGTACTTGCATATGTGTGTGCATATGAATGTGCCACTGAGCAGCCATATGCTATTGTCTAGGAAGGGCCTGGTGACTGCAGAACTTGAAGGACTGTCAGGAAAAGAGGGGTTCCTTTTGTGGAGGGTGCCTTGTTTTCTCAAGTATGCAGTTGATTCCTGAAAAGCAGGGAGCCTGCCTTCTATTTTTTCATGTCCTTCAACACTCAGCAGTGCTATATAAACAGCATACAAATTCCAATTACATAAATCCCAAGGTTGGTTCAGCCCAGTGAATACATGAGCATTTTAAACAGGGAGCATAGGTGCCCTTGGAACTGTTGCCCAGCCCACGCAACCTCCTCTGATCAGACCAGGGTGGACGCCTGACTCTCACGGGCCATAATTTCTCTTCCCCAAGCATTTCGGCATCCAGCAGGGACACTGCCAGCCCATTCCAGCGGCAAGCAGCAGAGAGATGGTAGGGCACTGGTTCTCCTGACAGCCTGGCTACTGAGACAGTAAACTGGGTGTAGGTGCAAAGAGGCAAGAGTTGAAGAAATGGCCTCTGGGACCAGATCTGGATGACAGATACCCGGTGGAGTCTCTTCAACATAAGCACCTTTTGGGGTAAACTGGCTGAAGCTGTACCCAAGAACCTTGACAAAGCAGAAGGGGCCTGCTTTCCAGGTCTTGGGGCAAGGTCCATCGCCCATGGGGCACGCACCACGACACAGGGAGTTGGCCTGAGGGATTAAAATGCATCCTGGCTCTGGAAGCTGCAGGCACTGTTCCCTGGAAGGCTACGTGATGAGATGTCGCCTATTCGCTAGTCGGGGACCCAACAGGCAGCCCTCCTGTGCGGAGCGCTGAGAGCACACAGGGACAAGTCGGCGGGGGCCGCGAGCCGGCTCCTCTTGTGGGCAGCCCGGGCGGGCCTTTTGCGCGCGGGGCGAGGGGTCGGGAAAGGTTCCTGACCTGGAGTTCGAGGACGCTGGAAGTGCTGCATCTGTTCCCATCCGCCGCCACGTGGACGCAGGGCGGGACCCGATAAACCCCGCCCCCATCACAGACCCCGCCCACACACTGGGCCCCGCCCCTCGCGGGAAGACCCACCCACACCCCGCCGCCGCAGCCCGCTGCCGGGTACCTGCTCGCGCGTCGGCGGTCTGTCGCCCCGCTGCCGTCTGCTGCCTTAGGAGCGCTTCTCCGTTGCGGCGCCATCGGGCCGGGCCGCTACGGAGCCCGGCCGCACGAAGGAGCCGCCCGGACCCGGGACGAGCGCTCGTGAGAGGTAACCCAAGGCCGGCGTGGCGCGGACGAGGATGACGCGCTCGGCCGTCGGCTCTGGGTCTGGCGCCAGGCCCGAGCAATCGCAGGCCGAGCGCCGAGCGCACAGCGGGCGGGGCGGACAGGCTCCGCGGGCGCACGGGCCTCCGAACCCCGTCAGCGGTGTGTCCCTGCCGCACCGCCCTCCGGGGTCCCCACGCCTTCCGGGGATTCCCGCCCTCCTCCGGGGTCCCTCTCCCTCCTCCTCCTACCGGGGTCTCAGAGCCCTTCTCCTGTCGTGCCACCCGGCGCTGGGACAGTATCTCCCCAGGGCCCTGCATTGTTTACAGCTTTGCATTTCCCTGCAGGACCTTACTTCGGGGTGGGCGGGGAAAGCTTAACCAGCCCCATCAGGATACCTAAGGCTCTGAGGGAGCAGTTACAGTGAGGGCCATTCCTCAGGAGTAAGTCTGAAAGGGAGCACCTTACTGATACAGGGAAAAGGAGACCTTAGCGTCCACTCAGAGAGAGAGCTTCCACTCACCCAGTCCTGAAACTGGGGAAATGCGTGCCCATCAGGCGTCATTCAGGGGCTCTTGGTTACTTGCCTAGAAGCCCAGAGGAATGTGTGACAACCACAGACCGACCAGTTTATTTGATAGATAGTGACGGTTGCCCCAAGTATTTGAAATGATCTTGTTTCTCTAGACCTCATGCAGCAGACACAACAAGATCGAATGTGACTTCGCTTCTTTTTGTTTAGGTTTTGCAGAAATGTGTTGTTGAACAACTCTTGAGTGTGTCTGTCGCAGGTAAAATATGTTTGTTTTTCACTTGAGTGTCGCAGGAATGACTTCTCTCTGAGTATAAGGGCGCACACACAATACCAATGCAGGTTTCTCAGCACGAAGATTTTCCCTTCAAATCTATTCCCTGGAAAATAAATTTGATCTGAAGAATTTTAAAACAATTCAGCTTTAAAAGCATTGCAGTTTCTAAGAATGCTCTTTCACAAAATTCACCCACCCCTCAGTTGGTAATTTAGGTAATTGCCTTGAGAATGTTTTTGAGAATATCTTGGATATGATTTCTTTTTTTTTCAGTCTGGTTGGTTTCTGTGTGCATGTATTTTATCTCCCTTTCTGTAGGATAGATTTCTTAAGGTCAGGGATTTATGAATCCTAGCACAGAATAGGTAGCTTCAATTACAGAACTGAATATATGACCAATATACAAACATTTCCTTTCCTTTTCCCATCTAATTTTTTGTGTTTTTTAATAGAAGGAAAAAAATAAGAATTCACTATTTCCTAGCTGCTTCATTATCATTCAGATACTTCCTTTAGTTTAATATAAACTAGTCAGCCCTGATAGGGTTGTGGCTCATTCGTTTTTCAAGTTATAAGTGGTGTATTTTAAATCCTAGACAGTTTTCTCTGACCTAGTTTTTGCAGTTTCTTCCACACAGCCAAGCTGACCTGAGCTCTAGAAATGTAAATTATTTTTAATGCTACCCTAAGTAAAATAAAACTGAGGATAAAATTTCTACAGGCATATTGTGGGGCCTGGAAAATGTTCGGTGATAGCTGCCTGACTGTTTTCACTGGCATAGTACCTATATAGCATCTGAGGGTCTTTAAAACAGAAAATGATTTTGTAGTCATTGGTGTTAGGTCATAACTGTCTTAGAAGGAAACCAGTGCTATTCTATTTTAGGGGCAAATCACAGTTAAATGGTAGAGGTCCCTTTATCTGAACATGAAGATAGACTTGGTTCATTTTCATGTTCATGAAATGAGTTTTCTTCTAGTGGATAAAGCAAAACTGGCCCTTTTAGAACTGGAGCAGAAAGTGGGAGAGCAGGGGATGGGGAGATGTCTCTGCCTATTTACAACTCTGTTTCTCCACCAGCAATAGGTGCCAAGACAAAAGACTTTGTTATACGACTTCACAAAAAATAGTAAAATGTCGGTTTCCTCGCCATTTAAGATGCGGTTAGTTCATTTGGACCTCAAAGGAGCTCCCCCAAAGGTGTCCTACCTTGCCGAGGTAAGCACCCCCTTTGCTCTCTGGAGGGCATCCTTTGCCTTGGGTGGGTCTTGCAGTTGTGAACAGCATTCTGTGGGTAAGGGTGCTTAGGGGCCAGCTGTGGGTTCTCGGTTGGGGCATGACAGTGACAGCATGAGTCTGAGCTTTCCCCAAATCCCCTACGGAACAAACAGAGCACCCAGGATTGAAAAAGGGAGAAAAATAGGACAAAAGAAACCCACAGCCTCCTGTGTGACCGCATTGGGTTCCCATAAGATAAGTTCAGCCCTAACCCCCGTACAAGTACCTGTGCAGGTGACCTGATTTGGAAATAGGGTCTTCGCAGATGAGATCGACATTAGGCAATGTCATACTGGTACAGGGTGGGCCTAGTCCCGTGAGTGATGTCCTTATAAGAAGAGAGACATTTAGAAACATAGACACACACAGAAGGCAGACCATGTGGAAGGGGGCACCATGTGACGAGGAGGCAGAGATTGGAGGGAGGAGCTTCAGTGACTGCTGGCAACACCAGAAGCCTGGAAGAGCAAGAAGGACTGTCCCTGAGATTGATTCAAGATGGTGGTGTGAAAGGTGAGACAGAGAACTCCTCCCAAAACCACATGTAATACGAAAATATAGTTAATACAACTAATCCTAAAAGAGCAACAGGAAAGAAGGCTGCACCAGACTGTATACACCTGGAGAACAGAGCAGACCTCACGAAACAGGGTAACGTACCAAAGCCTTGATCCAGCAGGACTCAAGCCCTTCCACCACCCCAGCTCACCAGCAGGAAGAAGAGAAATGGAGCAGGGAGGGGGTGGAATCCTAGGACTGCTGAACATCCAGCCCTGGAGATCTGCTTTGTGAGCACAAACTTACATCACATGGTGCTCTGGAGATTAGTGGGGTTGGAAAGCTAAGATTGGCGGAATACTTGAGAGACTGAGATTCCAGCCATTTGTGGAGGACAGGAATCCACATCCGGCTGCTCTGGAACAAAGGAAAGGCGGGTGGCCTGAGAGGCTTCCTAGCAGCGAGAGGGCTGCTGAAGGGGTGGGGATTGGATGGAGCTTGCTGCGTAGGAGAAGGGATAGGTGGACAAGCCTGTCTGGGCACGCTCTGCCCAGCAGGTTGGGAACTTTCCAGGAGCTTCAGGCGCTCCATCCCCCTGGCTGGCTACTCAGCTCTGAGGCCCCCACTGTGATACGCAGCCTGCTGCACCTTCCTCCTGGCCTGTGGGCACTGGGTCGCAAACCAGCAATCACTGCCTTGGTGTAAGGCTAGCCAGAGGGAGGACCCACCTATGACAGCTACAGACGCAAAACACAGAGGCTTACCCCTTTGTGCTTGGCCCACTGGCTCTGACAGTGGAGACAGGCACTGCAGCCAGGAAGCAGAAAACAGCTCTTTCCTCCCCACAGTCACCAGTGCCGCTCCCCTGGGACCCCCGACCTCACTCCAGTGGGTGAGCAGTTGCAGAGACTAGAGCTTCTGGGCACTAGAGGGTGCCACATAGAAATATGAAACATCAAAGGAACCTGGTTCAGACCAAAATCTCACAAACCCCAGAAACAGGGCCAAATGAAACTGAACTCACCAATCTTCCTGAAAGAGAGTTCAAAAGAAACATCATAAATCTGCTCACGGAGGTACGGAAAAATATTCAGAAACTCAGGGACGAATTTAGGATGGAGATTTAATCATTAAGAAATTCCATATCTGAAATGCAACATACAATGTTATTTAAAAGCAGATTAGATGTAGTAGAAGAGATGGTAAATTAAATAGAAATTAGGAGGAATACAAAGAAGCTGAGGCACAGAGAGAAAAAAGGATCTCTTAAGAATGAAAGAATATTGAGAGAACCGTGTGACCAATCCAAATGGAACAATATTCACATTATAGGGGTACCAGAAGTAGAAGAAGAGAGAAAAAGGGATAGAAAGTGTCATTGAGGAGGTAATTGCTGAAAAATTCTCCAGTCTGGAGAACGAGATAGTCTCTCAGGCCATGGAGGTGCACAGATCTTCCAATACAATGGACCCAAGGAAGACAACACCAAGACATAAAATAATTAAAATGTCAAAGATCAAGGATACGGACAGAGTATTAAAAGCAGCCAGAAGAGAGAACCAGCACTCCCCTCTGCCTTGTCCTTTTCCTCTGCACCAAAGACACAGAAATGCAATCATGAATGAAATTTGAAAGAAAACCTTATGAAAGTACACCACCTTGTGACCGGTTTGCAAACTACTCTCCCCCCCACACAAAAAAGCATAAACACACTGAAATGCTCACACACACTTTCCACCATCAGTCCAGGGAGACCAATGCCCCAAAGTGTGATTATTTTCTCTGTTTTCCTCCCTTTGGATTGACCAGAAGGAGAAGATAAGATTCTGAAATACACAAGGGAGTTGCAATACCTTTTACCACCATAGGTTCTAACTTTGGAGATTTAAAAGAGTACAGAAACCACTTTAAAAGCATATGGTCATTTGCCGTCTCCCCCATTTTTGTTTTGTTTTGTCTTTTGCAAAGAGGAGGCTGCAAGAAAAACCAGATGAAATCAGTGGTCCTTGAGGATTCTTGTTCTGAAGTGACTTCAAGTTTCAAACAGTTAAGGATGCCTCGAAGTACAGGCTTCCCCAGGAGCTATGAATTTCTCAAAACTGACCCACAGCTGCCAGCACAATGCCTGATCCAGAAAAGACATCAACACAATCGATACAAAAAAAAGACCTCAAATACAAATAATGAAAAGAAATCCTTCAACTCTATTGTATCTGAAGCCACTCCATGGAAATATCTGCTCTTCCTGTGTCTCAAACCTGCCAGCCTTTGGACTGGAACTCTATCATTGCCTTACCTGGTTCTCAAGCCTTTATATTCACACTGGAACTAAACCATCAGCTCTTTTGAGTCTCCAGCTTGCCAACTCACCCTGAAGATCTTGGGACCTACCAGCCTCCATTATTGTGTGAGCCAATTCCTTATAATCTCTCTCTCTTTCTCTCTTTGATATTGTTGTATTGTGATTTATAGTAAGAACTACATACTTGGTTTTCATCTCCAATCCCAGAAACAGGGCTACTGAAACCCTTGTAAATTCCTAAGTGACAAGAGTGGTAGGAGTATCTTTTATTCTAATGAGGCAACTCTGAGTGGGCTCCTGGATGCCTCCTGGATGGGTGCTAGTCACCAGAAAGATCAAGCCATGATAAGAAGTTTGGAATTCTCAGCCCCACTTCCTACTTCTCCAGAGAGGAGAGAGGAGCTGGAAATGAAGTTCATAATTGATCAGGTGAGGAAGCTTCCACAAAATGCCAATAGTAGGGGATTCAGGGGAGCTCCCAGGTTGGGGAACACATCCAAATTGGGAGGGTGGCATTCCCCAACTCAACAGGGGCAGAAGTTCCTGAATTCAGGACCCTCCCAGACCTTGCCCTATGTATCTCCTCATCTGGCTATTCATCTGTATCCTGTATCATATGCTATAATAAACTGGTAAACATAAAAAAAAAAGGCAGCCAGAGAGAGAAAAAAGATCACATACAAAGGAAAAGCCATCAGGCTATCATGAGATTTCTCAACAGAAACCTTACAGACCAGAAGGGAGTGGCATGATATATTTAATGCAATGAAACAGAAGGGCCTCGAACCAAGAATACTTACCTGGCAAGGTTATCATTTAAATGTGAAGGAAGGATTAAACAATTTTCAGATAAGCAAAAGCTGAGAGAATTTACCTCCCACAAACCATCTCTACAGTGTATTTGGGAGGGACTGCTATAGATGGAAGTATTCCTAAGGCTAAATACTTGTCACCAGGGGAAATAAAACCACAGCAAAGTAGAACAATTAATTACTAATGAGATGCAAAATCAAATCAACTACCCCCAAAGTCAATCAAAGCATAGACAAAGAGTACAGAATATGATACCTAATATATAAAGAATGGAGGAGGGAAAAAAAAGAAGAAACTTTAGGTTGTCTGTAATACCATACTAAGTGAGTTAAATTAGACTGATAGCTAATAAGGGAATTACCCTTGAACCTTTGGTAACCACGAATCTAAAGCCTGCAACGGCAATAAGTACATACCTATCGATAATCACCCTAA
The DNA here is from genome assembly GCA_032199065.1 of Smutsia gigantea. Taxonomy (NCBI): domain Eukaryota; kingdom Metazoa; phylum Chordata; class Mammalia; order Pholidota; family Manidae; genus Smutsia; species Smutsia gigantea. The sequence continues at coordinate 54,613 of JAVSCE010012945.1, forward strand.
ATGTGTATGGTCTGAATGCACCAATCAAAAGACAGAGAGTCACTGAATTGATAAAAAAACAAGACCATCTTTATGCTGCCTACAAGAGACTCTAGTCAAACCCAAAGACATACACAGACTGAAAGTAAAGGGATGGAAAAAGATACTTCATGCAACAAATAGGGAGAAAAAAGCAGGAGTTGCAGTACTTTATCAGACAAAATAGACTTCAAAACAAAGAAAGTAACAAGAGACAAAGAAGAACATTACATAATGATAGAGGGGTCAATGCAACAAGAGACTATAAATATTATAAATATCTATGCATCCAACACAGGATCACCTACATATGTGAAACAAATACTAACAGAATTAAAGGTGGAAATAGAATGCAATGCATTCATTTTAGGAGACTTCAACACACCACTCACTCCAAAGGACAGACCAACCAGACAGAAAATAAGTAAGGAGACAGAGGCACTGAACAACACATTAGAACAGATGGACCTAACAGACATCTACAGAACACTCCATACGAAAGCAAAGGATACACATTCTTCTCAAGTGCACATGGAACATTTTCAAGAATAGATCATATACTAGGCCTCAAAAAGAGCCTCGGTAAATTCAAAAATATTGAAACTGCACCAACCAGCTTCTCAGATCACAAACGTATGAAACTAGATATAAATTACACACAGAAAGTGAAAAAGCTGACAAACACATGGAGGCTTAATAACATGCTCCTAAATAATCAATGGATCAATGACCAAATAAAAACAGACATCAAGCAATATATGGAAGACAAATGACAACAATAATTCAACACCGCAAAATTTGTAGGATGCAGTGAAGGCCATGATAAGAGGGAAGTATATTGCAGTACAGGCCTACCTCAGGAAAGAAAAACAATCCCAAATGAACAGTCTAAACTCACATTTAACAAAACTAGAAAAAGAAGAACAAATGAGGCCCAAAGTCAGTAGAAGGAGGGACATAATAAAGATTAGAGCAGAAATAAAATGGAGAAGAATAAAATAATAGAATGAATGAAGGCAGGTGCTGGTTCTTTGAGAAAATAAACAATAGATAAACCCCTAGGCAGACTTATCAAGAAAAAAAGTCTACACACATAAACAGAATCAGAAATGAGAAAGGAAAAATCACTACCGACACCACAGAAATGCAAAGAATTATGAGAGAATACTATGAAAAATTATATGCTAACAAACTGCATAACCTAGCAGAAATGGACAACTTTCTAGAAAAATACAACCTTCCAAGGCTGACCCAGGAAGAAACAGAAAATCTGAATAGGCCAGTTACCAGCAAGGAAATTGAATTGCTAATCAAAAAACTACCTAAGAACAAAACCCCTAGGCCAGAGGGTTTCACTGCTGAATTTTATCCAACATTTAGTGAAGACCCATCCTCCTTAAAGTTTTCCAAAAAGCACAAGAGGAGGGAATACTCATAAACTGACTCTATGAGGCCAACATCACTATAATAACAAAACCAGGCAAAGACCCCCCCAAAAAGAAAATTACAGACCAATATCCCTGATGAACATAGATGCAAAAATGCTCAACAAAATATTAGCAAACTGAAATAAAAAAATATGTCAAAAAGATCATCCATTATGATCAAGTAGGATTTATTACAGGGATGCAAGGATGGTACAGCATTTGAAAATCCATCAACCTCATCCACCACATGAACAAAAAGAAGGACAAAAACCACATGATCATCTCCATAGATGCTGAAAAAGCATTCAACAGAATTCAATATCCATTCATGATAAAAACTCTCAACAAAATGGGTACAGAGGGCAAGTATCTCAACATAAAGGTCATATATGACAAACCCACAGCCAACATTATACTTAACAGTGAGAAGCTGATGGCTTCCCCTTCAAGATCGGGAACAAGACAAGGATGCCCACTCTCCCCACTTTTATTCAACATAGTTCTGGAGGTCCTAGCCTTGGCAATCAGACAACACAAAGAAATAAAAGGCATTCAGATTGGCAAGGAAGAAGTTAAACTGTTCCTGTTTGCAGATGACATGATATGGGACATAAAAAAATCCTAAAGAATCCACTCCAAAGCTACTAGATCTAATATTCAAATTCAGCAAAGTTGCAGGATACAAAATTAATACAGAAATCTGTTGTATTCCTATTCACTAATGATGAACTAGTAGAAGGAGAAATCAGGGAAAAATTCCATTTACAATTGCATCAAAAAGAATAAAATACCTGGGAATAAACCTAACCAAGGTATTGAAAGACCTATACTCTGAAAACTACAAGACACTCATGAGAGAAATTAAAGAAGATACCAATAAATGGAAACACATCCCATGCTCATGGATAGAAAGAATTAATATTGGCAAAATGGCCATTCTGCCTAAAGCAATGTACAGATTTAATGCAATCCCTATCAAAATACCAACAGCATTATTGAACAAACTAGAGCAAATAGTTCTAAAATTCATATGGAACCACAAAAGACCCGGAATAGCCAAAGCAATCCTGAGAAGGAAGAATAATGTGAGGGGGATTACACTCCCTGACGTCAAGCTCTACTACAAAGGCACAGTACTCAAGACAATTTGGTACTGGCACAAGAACTGACCCGTAGACCAATGGAACAGACTAGAGAGCCCAGATATAAACCCAAGCATATATGGTCAATTAATATATGATAAAGGAGCCATGGATAAACAATAGGGAAATGACAGCCTCTTCAACAACTGGTATTGGCAAAACTGGATAGCTAGATGCAAGAGAATGAAACTGGATCATTGTCTAACCCCATACACAAAATTAAACTCAAAATGGATAAAAGATCTGAATGTAAGTCATGAAAACATAAAACTCTTAGAAGAAAACATAGGCAAAAATCTCATGAATATAAACATGAGCAACTTTTTCCTGAACGCATCTCCTTGGGCAAGGGAAACAAACAAACAAAAAGAACAAATGGGACTACATTATGCTAAAAAGCTTCTATATAGCAAAGGACACCATCAGCAGAACAAAAAGGCATCCTACAGTATGGGAGAATATATTTGTAAATGACATATCTGACAAGGGGTTAACATTGAAAATATATAAAGAACTCACATGCCTCAACACCCAAAAAGCAAATAACCCTATTAAAAAATGTGCAGAGGATATGAGCAGACACTTCTCCAAAGAAGAAATTCAAATGGCCAACAGGCACATGAAAAGATGCTCCACATCGCTAATTATCAGGGAAATGCAAATTAAAACCACAATGAGGTATTACCTCACACCAGTTAAGATGGCCAGCATAGAAAAGACTAGGAACAACAAATGCTGGCAAGGATGCAGAGAAAGGGGAACCCTCCTACACTGCTGGTGGAAATGTAACCTAGTTCAACCATTGCGGAAAGGATTATGGAGGTTCCTCAAAAAACTCAAAATAGAAATACCATTTGACCCAGGAATTCCACTCCTCAGGAGTTTCTCCAAGAATGTAGGATCCCAGTTTCAAAAAGACATATGCACCCCTATGTTTATCGCAGCACTATTTACAATAGCCAAGAAATGGAAACAACGTAAGTGTCCATCAGTAGATGAATGGATAAAGAAGATGTGGTATATATACACAATGGAATATTATTCAGCTATAAGAAGAAAACAAATCCTACCATTTGCAACAACATGAATGGAGCTAGAGGGTATTATGCTCAGTGAAATAAGCCAGGCAGAGAAAGACAAATATCACATGATTTCACTCATCTGTGGCGCATAAGAACAAAGCAAAAACTGAAGGAACAAAACAGCAGCAGACTCACAGAACCCAAGAACGGACTAACAGTTACCAAAGGGAAAGGGACTGGGGAGGGTGGGTGGCAAGGGAGGGAGAAGGGGAATAAGGGGCATTATGATTAGCACACATAACGTGGGGGGCAGGCACGGGGAAGGCAGTATAGCACAGAGAAGACAAGTAGTGATTCTATAGCATCTTAACTACGCTGATGGACAGTGACTAATGGGGTAGGTGGGGGGGGGACTTGATACTGGGGGGAATCTAGTAACCACAATGTTGCTCATGTGATTTTCTATTAATGATACCAAAATTAAAAATTAATTATAATAAATAAAAATTAAAAATTTTTTATCATAAAAAAAAGACGTACCATCCCCTGGAGCCTTTGGAGAGAGCAGGGTTCTGTGGACAACTTGAGTTTGGACTTCAACTTCCAGAGCTGAGAGAGTAAATCATTGTTTTAAGCCCCCGTTTGTGGTCCTTTGTCATGGCAGCCTAGAAAATTAAAACACTCTTCAACAAAGTAGGTATCAGGGTATCCCTATGAATTCCGAAGCAAAAGAAGGCAGAGCAAATCACACAGAGTATGAATGAACCCATGTGGCGTGAGCAGCCCGGCAGGTGTGGTAGGGGAAGGAGAAAGGGATTCCAGCAGCACTAAGACCAGAGGACCTAGAAAACAGCACCACAAGCAGAGGCTCCCACCAGGGAGAAACCAGGTTCCAATTTGAGGATGAGCATAAAGCGACTAAAAAGAGGGTGCTGGGGAGTCCCAAGACTCACAAGAATACCTTCCAGAAGCTTCCTTCCCAAAAGACAGCCCCACACTGAGGACATGGTGTTGGGGAAGGAATTCATGCTGAGCTGGGTGGACCGTTTGTTGAGGGTGGAGGAGAGAGAAGGCTCAGGTACCGGGTGGGATTCCCCTGGGTGCTGTGACTCCTAATACTTAATACATAATGGAGGAGGGGTTTCCCAGGCTGGCCCATCTACATCTGAAACACAAGAACTTGTTCCTAAAAATACAAGAAAACACATCTCATTTGAAAATGAGCAACAGAAAAGGATTAAATACCATAAGAGGTGCTGTGACAAAGAAGAGGGCAGTGATGGGGTGGTGAAGGTACAGCAGGAATGGGACCACAGGATGAGCGAAACAGTCCCGTACTTCAGAGACTAGGAGATATTAAGAAAATGACAGAAACCATGAAAGAACAACATAAATCAGAAATTGAAAAGCTCAGAAATGTAACCGAATGTGGATATGAGAAGATTGCCCAAGAACTCCAGAATAAGTTCTAAAGAAAAAGACAAAACTGAGAAACTAAGACTAGGTGGGAGCAAAAGTGGATAGTCACCACTGGGAGTACAATTCTGAGAGATAAATAGCTGGAAAAAGTTAAATGTGAAGCGAGAAGGAACACATGACCAATGGATGGGCTCGGAAGACTGGCAGGGAGCCCGTTACCTGTAACCAGAGTGTTTTAGCTACTGTTGCCTTGACAGACCACCTGAAACTTAAGAGGCTTCAGGCAGTAGTTCATTGTTCCTCCCCTTTCTGCAGGTTGACTGGAGTGTTCTGCTCTTCTTACCTGGGCCTTCTCGGGGTTGCATTCTCATGACAACTAGAGGCACCTGATAGCTCACTGAGGCCTACACTCGCCCAGGCTTAGTGCCGACTGTCCACCGGCACCGTGGTTCTCTTCTACGTGGGTGCTTGTCCTCTCAGAGGCCAGGCCAGGCTCTCCATGTGGCAGTGACAGGCCAGTGCTGAGAGACGCAGCAAGGCTCTGGGCCTAGCGTTCTGGAAGAAACATGTCTGGCATCAGCCCAGATGCAAGGCAGGGAATAGATGCCTCCTCCTGAGGGGGGATGCACAGAATTGTGGCCTTGTTTTTGAGTTTCAGCAGTTCCCAAAGAGAACCAAAGCAGTGCTATAGAGCAAGTGCCAAGAAACTACAAAACACTTTCCTGAAACTGAGGAACACCTGTCTACATGTTGAAAGAGCATACCACATGCCAAGAAAATTTATCTTGGATGGAATACACTGAGACATCCCTTAGTAAATGTGTCAGACTTTAAAGAAAATGGAAATGAAAAAAATATTTTGGCCACAGAAGAGAAAGCCCCAAGTCATATATGAGGGGAATAAAATTAGATTGGCTAAAGATATTTTGACAGCAACATTTTATGACAGGAGATAAATAAGTAACATATTTAAGATACTCGAGAGGATAAAATAGGAATCAAGAATTTTTTTATCCAGCTAAATTGCCTTTCAAGTATAAAAGTCACCGACCAATTATAAGCATACAAGAACTGTGTGCATTTACTGACGAAAAATCTGCAGCTGCAGCTTCAGGACTGGAGTTCTTCCTCAAAGAATTCCAGCTAGCAGACATGGAGGGAAGGACATCACTGGAAGGTCCCCACCTGCTGCTCCTGTAAAATGCTAGGTAGGCCGTAAGCGCCAGTGGTTGGTAATCCCATCAGGCAGAAGTTCAGGGTGCAGATAAGGCTGGTGCTCCCCAAATCCATTGATCAGTTCAGCATCCCTCCAGCAGGACCACCAGACTTGCACCTTTGAGAACCGCTATGAAACATTCTTGGCAAAAGAATGAGACCTGGATCCAGTCACACTTTTGGTCTGACTGTCCCGCACAGGAATGGGGAATAGGCGGATGTGCTCTAGGGCATCTTGAGAATACTCTTAATGCAATCCACTTTTGGAAAACCACACATATGCTTGCTTCTTCCACAAGTACATGTTTTGAAAAAGAGGCACTGCTAAAAATCAAAGGAGCATTATGAGGTGCACTAAAAAAAATGCACCTGTGGGCCTTGTCTGAATCAGGTTCAAACAAGCTAGGCATGAAAAGAGCTTAGAAACAGGAAAATTTGAACATGGATGATAAGGAATTATTTGTTAGGTGGAATAATGGATTGTGGTACTGCTTTTTAGAAAGTCATTATTAGAAATGACTTCTGGGAAGACGGGGGGTGTGAGCAGGGCGGTGGAAATCTTCTCCCAAAACCATATATATTTATGAAAATACAACAAATACAACTATTCCTAAAAGAGAGACCAGAAGATACAGGACAACAACCAGGCTACAGCTACACCTGTGAGAACTCAGCGCCTCACGAAGCGAGTAAGATACAAAGCCGTGATCCAGCAGGACCTGAGCACTCCACCCCCCCAGCGCACTGGCGGGAGGAAAAGATTCAGAGTGCGGAGGGAATGGAAGCACAGGCCCGCTAAATAACCAGCCCTGGTGATCTGCACCGGGAGCACAGACACACATAGCATGGTGTATCGGAGATTAGAGAAACAGAAGATTAGAATCCTAGATGAAGACAAGTGGGTCCCCTCAGCCGGCTCCCCGGGACAAAAGAAAAGCGGGCACTTTTTAAAAAGTCTTAAAGAGACAAGGGCCCAACAGCGGAACACAATCGTCCCAGTGCACTCACCCCAGCAGGCTGGGAGTTTTGGGGAATTTTGGACCCATTGGCTGGCAGCCGGGCAAAGCAGCCATACTGAGGCTTCCCACAGTGATCAGCAGCCTGCCATTTGTACCCTCCCCGGCTGGCGCCGAAAACGTTCCCGGAGCCGCCACTGCTGCAGAACAGCAGAGGAGCAGCCTCACCCACAGCAACCTCACAGAACCTACTCCCAGTGGGCGCACAGCTAACCGGGAAGAGCCCCAGAACCAGGTCCAGAAGGCACCAAGGGGACCAAAATGCACCCAGCGTAACTGCAAACCGCCGCAGTGCTATAGGCTAGGCTAAGGGCGACCCCACACACAGGCAGTTCAGGGGATTATCCCAGAGACTGCCTCCAGGTGTGTAGGAAAACAGCTCAGGCCCTGGAGAAGGGTAAGGAGAACAAGCAGGAAGGGACTTTGTTCTCCCAGCTGACACACGTGGCGCCTACCAGCGACCACTTCTATCGCCATTAAAAGACAGAGGAATATGGTACAGACTAAGATCAGCCGGACAACCTCAGGGAGGGAGCCTGATGGGATGGACATGCACAGTCTTCCTGAAAAAGAATTCAGAATAAAAGTCATAACCATTCTGATGGATCTACAGGCAAATATGCAAGAGCTAATGGAGGAAGTGAGGAAAGACAATGCAGAGATGAGAAAAGCGATTGACTGGACTTAGCAGCAGACTGGACGAGATGCAAGACACTGTTAATGGAATAGAAATCAGAGAACAGGAATACAGAGAAGCTGAGGCAGAGAGAGATAAAAGGATCTCTAGGAATGAAAGAATATTAAGAGAACTGTGTGACCAATCCAAACGGAACAATATTCGCATTATAGGAGTACCAGAGGAAGAAGAGAGAGAAAAAGGGATAGAAAGTGTCTTTGAAGAAATAATTGCTGAAAACTTTCCCTCGCTGGGGAAGGAAATAGTCTCGCAGTCCACGGAAGCCCACAGATCTCCCAACACAAGGGACCCAAGGAAGACAACACCAAGACACATAATAATTAAAATGGCAAAGATCAAAGATAAAGACAGGTATTAAAGGCATCTAGAGAGAGAAAAAAGATCACCTACAAAGGAAAACCCATCAGACTATCATCAGACTTCTCAACAGAAACCTTACAGGCCAGAACAGAATGGCATGATATATTTAACGTAATGAAACAGAAGGGCCTCGAACCAAGAATATTGTATCCAGCACGATTATCATTTAAATATGATGGAGGGATTAAACAATTCCCAGACAAGCGAAAGCTGAGGGAGTTTGCCTCCCATAAACCACCTCTACAGGATATCTTAAAGGGACTGCTCTAGATGGAAGCACCCCTAAGGCTAAAAAGATGTCACCAGAGAAAATAAAATCATAGCAAAGAAAGCAGACCACCCAAATACTAACTAAAGGCAAAGAATAAAACACCCAGTATATAAAGAATGGAGGAGGAAGAATAAGAAGGGAGAGAAATAAAGAATCACCAGACTGTGTTTACAATAACTTAACAAGAAAGTTAAGTTAGACTGCTAGATGGTAAAGAAACTACCCTTGAAACTTTGGTAACTACAAATCTAAAGCCAGCAATGGCAATAAGTACATATCTATCGATAATCACCGTAAATGTAAATGGACTGAATGCACCAATCAAAAGACACAGAGTAACAGAATGGATAAAAAAGCAAGACCCATCTATATGCTGCCTACAAGAGACTCAACTCAAAACCAAAGATATACAGACTGAAGGTGAAGGGATGGAAAAAGATTTCATGCAAACAAAAAGGAGAAAAAAGCAGGTGTTGCAGTGCTTGTATCAGACAAAATAGACTTCAAAATAAAGTAGCAGGAGATAAGGAAGGACATTACATAATGATAAAGGAGTCAGTCCAACAAGAGGATATAGCCATTTTAAATATATATGCACCCAACACAGGAGCACCGACATATGTGAGACAAATACTAACAGAATTAAAGGAGGAAATAGAAAGCAATGCATTCATTTTAGGAGACTTCAACACACCACTCACTCCAAAGGACAGATTAACAAGACAGAAAATAAGTAAAGGCACAGAGGCACTGAACAACACACTAGAACAGATGGACCTAACAGACATCTACAGAACTCTACACCCAAAAGCAACAGGATACACATTCTTCTCAAGTGCACATGGAACATTTTCCAGAATAGACCACATACTAGGCCACAAAAAGAACCTCAGTAAAATCGAAAATATTGAAATTCTACCAACCAACTTCTCGGATCATAAAGGTCTTAAACTAGAATTAAACTTTAGAAAGAAAACAAAAAGGCTCACAAATACATGGAGACTTAACAACATTCTCCTAATTAATCAATGGGTCAATGACCAAATCAAAACAAATCAAAGAGTATATGGAGACAAATGACAACAACAACACAAAGCCACAGCTTCTATGGGACGCAGCAAAGGCAGTTCTAAGAGGAAAGTATATTGCAATCCAGGCCTATGTAAAGAAAGAAGAACATTCCCAAATGAATAGTCTAAAGACACAATTACTGAAATTGGAAAAAGAAGAACAAATGAGGCCCAAAGTCACCAGAAGGAGGGACATCATAAAGATCAGAGAAGAAATAAATAAAATTGAGAAGAATAAAACAATAGAAAAAAATCAATGAAACCAAGAGCTGGTTCTTTGAAAAAATAAACAAAATAGATAAACCCCTAGCCAGACTCATTAAGAGAAAAAGAGAATCTACACACATAAACAGAATCAGAAATGAGAAAGGAAAAATCACGACGGATCCCACAGAAATACAAAGAATTATAAGAGAATACTATGAGAATCTATATGCCAGCAAGCTGGAAAACCTAAAAGAAATGGACAACTTTTTAGAAAAATACAACCTTCCAAAACTGACCAAAAAAGAAACAGAAAAACTAAACAGACCAATCGCCAGCAACGAAATTGAAGCGGTAATCAAAAAACTACCGAAGAACAAAACCCCCGGACCAGATGGATTCACCTCTGAATTCTACCAGACATATAGAGAAGAAATAACACCCATTCTCCTTAAAGTTTTCCAAGAAATAGAAGAGGAGGGAATACTTCCAAACTCATTCTGTGAAGCCAGCATCACTTTAATACCAAAACCGGGCAAAGACCTCACCAAAAAGGAAAACTATAGACCAATATCCCTGGTGAACGTGGATGCAAAAATACTCAACAAAATATTAGCAAACCGAATTCAAAAATACATCAAGAGGATCATACACCATGATCAAGTGGGATTCATCCCAGGGATGCAAGGATGGTACAACATTTGAAAATCCATCAACATCATCCACCACATCAACAAAAAGAAGAACACCACATGATCATCTCCATAGATGCTGAAAAAGCATTTGACAAAATTCAGCATCTGTTCATGATTGAAACTCTGAACAAAATGGGCATAGAGGGCAAGTACCTCAACATCATAAAGGCCATATATGACAAATTCACAGCTAACATCATACTTAATGGCGAGAAGCTGAAAACTTTTCGTCTAAGATCGGGAACAAGACAGGGATGCCCACTCTCCACTATTATTCAACATAGTACTGGAGGTCCTAGCCATGGCAATCAGACAAAACAAAGACATACAAGGCATCCAGATTAGTGAAGAAGTCAAACTGTCACTATTTGCAGATGACATGATATTGTACATAAAAAACCCTAAACCCTAAACACTTCACTCCAAAACTACTAGAACTAATATCTGAATTCACCAAAGTTGCAGGATACAAAATTAACACACAGATATCTGTTGCTTTCCTATACCCTAACGATGAACTAACAGAAAGAGAAATCAGAAAAACAATTCCATTCACTAATTGCATCAAAAAGAATAAAATACCTAGGAATAAACCTAACGAAGGAAGTGAAAGACCTGTACCCTGAAAACTACAAGACATTCCTAAAAGAAATTAAAGAGGACACTAACAAATGGAAATGCATCCCATGCTCTTGGCTAGGAAGAATAAATATTGTCAAAATGGCTATACTACCCAAAGCAATCTACAGATTCAATGTAATCCTTATCAAATTACCAACAGCTTTCTTCAATGAACTCGAACAAATAATTCTAAAATTCATATGGCACCACAAAAGACCTCGAATAGCCAAAGCAACCCTGAGAAGGAGGAATAAAACGGGGAATTATGCTCCCTGACTTCAAGCTCTACTATAAAGCCACAGTAATCAAGACAATTTGGTATCGGCACAAAAACAGACCCACAGATAAGTGGAACAGAATAGAAAATCCAAACATCAACCTAAACACATACAGTCAATTAATATTTGATAAGGGAGCCTTGGATATACATTGGGGAGATGAGGGCCTCTTCAGCAGCTGGTGTTGGAAAAACTGGACAGCTACATGTAAGAGAATGAAACTGGACTACTGTCTAGCCCCATACACAAAGGTAAACTCAAGGTGGATCAAAGACCTGAATGTAAGTCATGAAACTCATAAAACTCATAAAACTCTTAGGAAAAAACATAGGCAAAAATCTCTTGGACATAACATGAGCGACTTCTTCATGAACATATCTTCCTGGGCAAGGGAAACAAAAGCAAAAATGAACAAGTGGGACTATATGAAGCTGCAAAGCTTCTGTACAGCAAAGGACACCATCAGTAGAACAAAAAGACTTCCTACAGTATGGGAGAATATATTCATAAATGATGTATCTGATAAGGGGTTGACATCCAAAATATATAAAGAACTCATGCATCTCAACAAACAAAAAGCAAATAATCCAATTAAGAAATGGGCAGAGGACATGAATAGACACTTCTCCAAAGAAGAAATTCAGATGGCCAACAGGCACATGAAAAGATGCTTCACATCGCTAATCATCAGAGAAATGCAGATTAAAACCACAATGAGATATCACCTCACAACAGTGAGGATGGCCAACATCCAAAACACAAACAACAACAAATGTTGGCGAGGATGTGGAGAAAAGGGAACCCTCCTACACTGCTGGTGGGAATGCAAATTAGTTTAACCATGTGGAAAGCAGTATGGAGGTTCCTCAAAAAACTCAAAATAGAAATACCATTTGACCCAGGAAATCCACTCCTAGGAATTTACCCTAAGAATGCAGCAGCCCAGTTCGAAAAAGACAGATGCACCCCTATGTTTATCACAGCACTATTTACAATAGCCAAGAAATGGAAGCAACCTAAGTGTCCATCAGTAGATGAATGGAAAAGAAGAGGTGGTACATATACACAATGGAATATTATTCAGCCATAAGAAGAAAACAAATCCTACCATTTGCAACAACATGGATGGAGCTAGAGGGTATTATGCTCAGTGAAATAAGCCAAGCCGAAAAAGACAAGTATCAAATGATTTCACTCATATGTGTAGTATAAGAACAAAGAAAAAACTGAAGGAACAAAACAGCAGCAGACTCACAGAACCCAAGAATGGACTAACAGTTACCAAAGGGAAAGGGACTGTGGAGGATGGGTGGGAAGGGAAGGACAAGGGGGAAAAAGGGGCGTTATGATTAGCAGACGTAATGTTGGGGGGGCTCGGGGAGGGCTGTAATACTCAGAGAAGACAAGTAGTGACTCTGTAGCATCTCACTACGCTTATGGACAGTGACTACAATTTGGTTGGAGGGGAGGACCTGATGAGATGGGTAGTTTAATAACCATAATGTTGCACATGTAATTGTAGATTAATGATACCAAAATAATTTTTTAAAAGTCATTATTAGGGAGATACATTGAAGTATTTGTAGGTGGAAAGATATGGTGGTAGAATTTGTTCTAAAATACTCCAGTCAGAAAAGAAAAGTAGAAATTAGGTGAAACAAAGTTGGCGGAATGCTAAATCACGATGATAGATGCGTGGGGTCTTGATCTCTATGACACGCCCACATTTGCATGTCTGTGCAGTCATGCAGAAAAACCCCTCTCAGCCCCCAGACTTGCCCAGGCCGGGCTTAGCACAATGGGTTGCCACCCACCCCAAGAAAACAGGCCAAGTGGGCCTCGAGGTGGCTGGACTGCACAGGGGGCCAACAGGGAATGCAGAGTCAGATCACTGGAAGAGGAACACACCATGACTGTCCCACTTCACTGATGTGCAGGTCTCCCCTAGGTTAACATACTCCGCCCACCGGCAGTCTGCCTCTGTAATTTGCAGTCAGTTCTCCATTACCCGTTTTATCAATTATCCATAACAAGTGTTTGGTCCCATGTGGGTCTCCTTCCATCCAGCTTGCTCCAGGATGTTCCATGTTCTCTGGGACAGAAAGCATTGGCTGTAACATCAGCAAGTGTGTTAGCAATCGTGTGAAGTCCCCAGCGGCACTTATCTGCAGATGGGTTAAATACATGCAGGGAGCCCCTCTGTCAGCACCCATATTGTGCTCTTCACCACCGCCTTGATGTCGGACTCAAAGGAAATCTCAATCTCAGACGTGAACTGGTCCCCCAAATCCTTTAGCACAGGAGTTCATGTCCTTTGAAATAAAGAGAGAAAGAGGTGGGGGATGACCAGAAGGGGCCCCCACCAGCCCAGCTGGAGCAGACTGCTTCCTCGTTTCATCTCCCTCCTCTTCTCGCTCAGAGCCCTGCAGTCCCCACCCCAGCCCCCAGGTCCCTCTGCTCAAAAGTCTGCTCTGTGCCTCATGTCTCCCAGAGGAGGAGCTGCCTCTGGCTTGGAGCTGGCACTCCGTTTGCCAGCCCAGCTCAGCTGGCTGCTGCTTAGAGGCAGCTCCTCGCCAGAGTATGCAGCCTGCCCCTCTATGTCACGTGAACGTATCACCTCATTGGGGGGTTTGCTTTGCAGAACACAAAGTTAAAAGTTAGCAGGAAGATTTGATTATCTACCACAGTCCACGTCCAGAGGTGAGAAAAGTCCACAGACCGTGTACATGTCACCAGCCTCCAGGGAGCCTCTCTCAGTGACATTTCTGTCATCCCCAGGTCTTTCCTCTGTTCCGTGCCCTGGGTGCAAACGGCCTCCTCATTGAATATGAAGACATGTTTCCGTACAACGGCCACCTGAGGCTGCTGCGAGCCAAGCATGCGTACAGGTGCATGGAAAGCTGGGGTATGCGGGCAATGTGGGGTGGTGGTGAGAATTAACAGCAATGAGGCAGTCCTTTGCTATCTTTTTAAAAGTCTGATTTTAATTGTTTAAAAAAAAACAAAACACATTCCCCAAAGAGAATTTGGATATATTTAAAAGGAACACAAGCATCAGCGGGGACCCCCCCACAGGGAAGAGCTGTGGCCCCTGGCTCAGCCTCCTGGCCCTTTGTCTGTAGCGACTCAGAGGGCAAAGGGTGTTCATCCGACAGATCAAAAAAGATAAAAAATAAAACAGCCAGTAAGCATATGGTACTATTAAAATAAAACAATGAAATGCCATTTTGGCTCCAAATTGGTGAAGCTTTAAAGAAACTTATAATGTTCTGTGTGGCCTGTCTGGTCTCTGTTACAACTACTTATGGGTCCAAAGCACCCACAGATGATGTAGACATGAGCAACATGGCTGTGTTCCAACAAAACTCTTTTGCAGACACTGAAATATGAATCTCATATAACTTTCATATGTCACAAATTATTCTGTTTTTGATTTATCTCAACCATTGTAAAATGTAGAAACCATTCTTTTTATATATGTATATTTTTAAAATTTTGGTATCATTAATATATCACATGAGCAGCATTGTGGTTACTAGACACCCCCATTATCAAGTCCCCCCCACATACCCCATTACAGCTACTGTCCATCAGCGTAGTAAGATGCTGTAGAGTCACTACTTGTCTTCTCTGTGTTGTACAGCCTTCCCCGTGCCCCGCCACCACATTATGTCTGCTAATCATAATGACCGTTTATCCCCCTTATCCCTCCCTTCCCACCCATCCTCCCCAGTCCCTTTCCCTTTGGTAACTGCTAGTCCATTCTTGGGTTCTGTGAGTCTGCTGCTGTTTTGTTCCTTCAGTTTTCTCTTTGTTCTTATACTCCACAGATGAGTAAAATCATTTGATACTTGTTTTTCTCTGCCTGGCTTATTTCACTGAGCATAATACCCTCTAGCTCCATCCATGTTGTTGCAAATGGTAGGATTTGTTTTCTTATGGCTGAATAGTATTCCATTCTGTATATGTACCGCATCTCCTTTATCCATTCATCTACTGATGGACACTTACGTTGTTTCCATATCTTGGCTATTGTGAATAGTGCTGCGATAAACATAGGGGTGCATATGTCTTTTTCAAACTGGGCTGCTGCATTCTTAGGGTAAATTCCGAGGAGTTTAATTCCTGGGTCCAATTGTATTTCTATTTTTAGTTTTTTGAGGAAACTCCACACTAATGTCCACAATGGTTGAACTAGTTTACATTCCCATCAGCAGTGGAGGAGGGTTCCCCTTTCTCTGCATTCTCGCCAGCATTTGTTGTTCCTAGTCTTTTCTATGTTGGCCATCTTAACTGGTGATACATCATTGTGATTTTAATTTGCATTTCCCTGATAATTAGCGATGTGGAGCATCTTTTCATGTGCCTGTTAGCCATTTGAATGTCTTCTTTGGAGAACTGTCTGTTAATATCTTCTGCACATTTTTTAATAGGGTTATTTGCTTTTTGGGTGTTGAGGCATGTGAGTTCTTTATATATTTTGGATGTTAACCCCTTGTTGGATATGTCATTTACAAATATATTCTCCCATACTGTAGGATGCCTTTTTATTCTGCTGATGGTGTTCTTTGCTGTACAGAAGCTTTTTAGCATGATGTAGTCCCATTTGTTCATTTTTTATTTTGTTTCCCTTGCCCAAGGAGATGCGTTTGGGAAAAAAGTTGCTCATGTTTATATTCAAGAGATTTTTGCCTATGTTTTCTTCTAAGAGTTTTATGGTTTCATGACTTACATTCAGGTCTTTGATCCATTTTGAGTTTACTTTTGTGTATGGGGTTAGACAATAATCCAGTTTCATTCTCTTGCATGTAGCTGTCCAGTTTTTCCAACACCAGTTGTTGAAGAGGCTGTCATTTCCCCATTGTATATCCACAGTTCCTTTATCGTATATTAATTGACCATATATGCTTGGGTTTATATCTGGGGTCTCTAGTCTATACCATTGGTCTATGGGTCAGTTCTTGTGCCAGTACCAAATTGTCTTGATTACTGTGGCTTTGTAGTAGAGCTTGAAGTCCGGGAGCGTAATCCCCCCCACATTATTCTTCCTTCTCAGGATTGCTTTGGCTATTCCGGGTCTTTTGTGGTTCCATATGAATTTTTGAACTATTTGTTCCAGTTTGTTGAAGAATGCTATTGGTATTTTGATAGGGATTGCATTGAATCTGTAGATTGCTTTAGGCAGGATGGCCATTTTGACAATATTCTTCCTACCCAAGAACATGTGATGAATTTCCATTTTTTAGTGTCCTCTTTAACTTGTCTTAAGAGTGTCATGTAGTTTTCAGGGTATAGGTCTTTCACTTCCTTGGTTAGATTTATCCCTAGGTATTTTATTCTTTTTGATGAAGTTGTGAATGGAATTTTTTCCTGATTTCTCTTTCTGCTAGTTCATCATTAGTGTATAGGAATGCAACAGATTTCTGTGTATTAATTTTGTATCCTGCAACTTTGGTGAATTCGGATATTAGATCTAGTAGTTTTGGAGTGGATTCTTTAGGGTTTTTTATGTCCAATATGTCATCTGCAAACAGGAACAGTTTAACTTCTTCCTTGCCAATCTGGATGCCTTTTCTTTCTTTGTTTTGTCTGATTGCTGTGGCTAGGGCCTCCAGTACTATGTACAATAGAAGTGGGGAGAGTGGGCATCCTTGTCTTGTTTCCGATCTTAAAGGAAAAGCTTTCAGCTTCTCACTGTTAATTATAATGTTGTCCGTGGGTTTGTCATATATGGCCTTTATTATGTTGAGATACTTGCCCTCTATACCCATTTTGTTAAGAGTTTTTATCATGAATGGATGGTGAATTCTGTTGAATGCTTTTTCAGCATCCATGGAGATGATCATGTGGTTTTTGTCCTTTTTGTTGATGTGGTGGATGAGGTTGATGGATTTTCGAATGTTGAAGAGTTCTTGCATCCCTGGAATAAATCCTACTTGATCATGATGGATGATCTTTTTTATGTATTTTTGAATTCAGTTTGCTAATATTTTGTTGAGTATTTTTGCATCTATGTTCATCAGGGATATTGGTCTGTAATTTTCTTTTTTTGTGGTGTCTTTGCCTGGTTTTGGTATTAGATTGATGTTGGTCTCGTGGAAAGAGTTTGAGAGTATTCCCTCCCCTTCTACTTTTTGGAAAACTTTAAGGATTGGTCTTCACTAAATGTTTGATAAAATTCAGCAGTGAAACCATCTGGCCTAGGGGTTTTGTTTTTAGGTAGTTTTTTGATTAGCAATTTAATTTCCTTGCTGGTAATTGGCCTATTCAGATTTTCTGTTTCTTCCTGGGTCAGCCTTGGAAGGTTGTATTTTTCTAGAAAGTTGTCCATTTCTGCTAGGTTATGCAGTTTGTTAGCATATAATTTTTCATAGTATTCTCTCATAATTCTTTGCATTTCTGTGGTGTCGGTAGTGATTTTTCCTTTCTCATTTCTGATTCTGTTTATATGTGTAGACTCTTTTTTTCTTGATAAGTCTGGCTAGGGGTTTATCTATTTTGTTTATTTTCTCGAAGAACCAGCTCCTGCTTTCATTGATTCCTTTTTTTGTTTTATTCTTCTCGATTTTATTTCTTTCTGCTCTAGTCTTTATAATGTCCCTCCTTCTACTGCCTTTGGGCCTCATTTGTTCTTTTTCTAGTTTTGTTAAATGTGAATTTAGACTGTTCATTTGGGATTGTTTTTCTTTCCTGAGGTAGTACTGTATTGCACTATACTTCCCTCTTAGCATGTCCTTCACTGCGTCCCACAGATTTTGTTGTGTTGAGTTATTGTTGTCATTTGTCTCCATATATTGCTTGATCTCTGTTTTTATTTGGTCATTGATCCATAGAAACCATTCTTAGGTCCAGGCTGTGCAAAAACAGGCTCCCTTAGGCCCATCTGCTCACTCTTACCCTAGGCTATGATTCTGTGTGTGGCCTAGATTCTTGTAAAACCACTTCAGCTGCTTATGTAATTTGGGTAAGAACAGCTGTAAAAAGCAAACCATTACTTAAGGACATAACAGGAACTGTTTTCTCAAATTCTAGAATGCGAGCTTTCTCTGAAACCTTAAGAATATCTGTTGTGCTTCTCAGAGTTAGTGACCATACTAGTTTTCCTGGAAAGCCCTCCAGGGCCCTGATGTGGAGGGACTGGAGGAGTGTGAATGGGGGTAGAGTGTGAATAGGAGCCAGGGTGTGAGTGGGAGCTGGAGTGAACAGAGGGTGTGAACAGGAACTGGCATGAACCTCCATGGGTGATCTTTGTGTCTCTAGCCCCTCCGAAATCAGAGAGATCCTTCACCTGGCCACGCTGAGCGAGCTGGAGGTCATTCCCTTGGTGCAGACTTTCGGACACATGGAGGTAAGTGGGAGGACCCGAGGTCAGCTGGGGCCTGGCTGGGGCTCCATTCATGGGCCGTGGCCAGTGCAGGCAGGGAGCAACTCAGCACTGCACGGGAGATTCCTGCCCCCAGAAGGCCATGCCCTGTGGAAAGCAGAGAGCACTAGCACTAGGTCTGGGCACCCCCCGTCTGTCCACAGGATAGAGGGTAAGAGTCAGTGGTGGGTGCAGGATGCCCATGGAGCCCCCTGTCAGGTGGTTTCCTTTCTAGCTTGTACTCATCAGGATGAGATTGTACGAGGTAAGGTACAGCAGCAAGTGCTGCTTTTATGTCCTTTTCCCATGGAAAACTGCAAACCCTTCCCAAGCCTTTGAGCTGCGCATCTTCACGCCTGCATCAGACACCAGAAAGCAGACTAAACACAGCATGGATTTTGCGGCCATCGGGTAGTGTTTTCCTCCAGAGAGTACACCACACATTGTTGTTCAGTGTGACATCAGGAGCTGTCCTTGTGCATCCCTGTATCTTGCTCTCATGTTTCACAGCGAGCCTTCTGGGGTCCTCTCCAATGGCCAGATATTTCAGCTTTTCCCCCTGACTCCCAACCAGCTCTGCTCTCTGGGTTCTCATCACTGCCCACCCCCGGAGACCACATCCTCCCGCAGAGCATTCCTTCTGAGGCCTCTGGTGTCCTTCCAGTCATGAAGTCCAGTGGTTTGGCCATCACCAGCAACTCCTGAACCCCACACTCTCCTGGTCCCCCCTGTAGCCTCAGCTTCCGTCGGCTGTGTTCCATCCCATAGGTGCTGTCAGATGTGGTCCCCCCGGCTCCTCAGGAGACCCTCTCCTCTTACTGCACTTTCTCTAGACAATGCCATTTCTGCTGCTTCTCTTTCCTGTCCTCAGGGACCTATGGGCGCTGTCTTCAGCTTGCTGCTTGTTGTCTCCATTGAGAGACCCTTCCAACGTCAAGTGTCCGTTTTCCATGGTTGGGCCCATCTTGTGACTCAGCATTCCCTCCATCCCACTGTCACCATGCTTGTCTAAGCTGCCTGACCTGCTATAAAGTCCTTATGGTCCCCCACATTACTGTCCCCCGCACCCTCCCAGGTCACAAACTACAGCCTGGCCACACCACACTCCTCCAACCACCTCCATAAGGGTCCTGACTGCTCTCAAGTGGATTAATTTCCTGCAGCTGCTGTAATAAAGCACCACAAACCAGGTGGCTGAAAACTACAGGGATTTGTTCTCTCACAGTTCCAGAGGCCAGAATTCCGAAATCAAGTTGTCCTCAGGTTGGTCCCTTCTGGAGGAGGACCTTTACATGTGTTTATTTGCCCCACTTACCTCCTCTCTGGTGAAATAACTGTTTGAAGTATTTTGCCCCTTTCATTTTCTGAAGCTTTTGAGTTTTTAAAGTTCTTTGTATATTTTGGACACAAATCTTTTGTTAGACACATGACTTGCAAATATTTTCTCCTAATCTGTGCTTTTCATTTTCTTAGTGTATTTCAAAAGCAAGGGCTAATTTTGGTGAAATCCAGTTTATCAGTTTCTTCTTTGATGGATCATGCTTTTGGTGTCATTTCTAAGAACTCTGATGGTCACCAGGTCACAAGGTTTTCCTGTTTTCTTCTAAAGTTTTACACTTGCACATTTTCTATTGAGACTTACGATCCATTTTGATGTAACTTTTATGTAAGGTGTGAGGCTTATGTTGAGGTTCTTTTTTTTTGCATATGGTATGTAACCATGCCATACTATAGATGACCAACTGTGCCAACATTGTTGAAACAACTATCCTTTCTTTAAAATTTGGAATTGCTTTTATACCTTTGTCAAAAGTCGGCCATATTTGTGAGAGTCTATTTCTAGACTATTCTGCCCCACTGATCTATGCACTGATCCCCTTTGTCAGTACCACATCTTGACTGTTAGAGCTTTAAGTCTTAAAATTAGGTCAAGAGATTCCTCCAACTTTATTCTTTTTCAGAAATGTTTTGGCTGTTTTAGTTCCTTTGCCTTTCCATATATAGAGTCAGTTTGTCTATGTATCTACAAGAGACCTTGCTGTGATTTTGGTTGGAATTTACTAAATCTATAAATCAATTTGAGGAAGAATTACCTCTTTACTATGTTGAGTTTTCCAATCCATGACTATGGTATATTGACCATCAATTGTGTTGTTTTCCCTTCTCTGTTTTGTTTTGTTATGATGCTTTTTTCAAGCCTGTTTGCATTTGCCTTTTAGAAGTTTGGTCATGATGTGTCTACATTTGGGTTTCTTTGCGTTTGTCTCCCTTGGGATTTGTTGAGCTTATTGGTTTTCATCGCCTTTGGGAAGTTTTGGGCCATTTCCTCAAGTGTTTTTCTGTCCCTTCCTCTCCCTCTGACACTCCCTGTACGTATATATTTGTATGCTTGCTGTTGCCCCATGGGTCTCTGAAGCTGTGTTCATTTTCTTCCACCATTTCTGTTACTCAGATTGAATAATTTCTGTTGATCTATTGTCCCAATCACTGACTCTTTCTTCTGATGTTTCAAAAGTATTGCTGAGCCCCGTAATGGATTTTTCTTTTTCATTGTAGTTTCCTTTAATTCTGGGAACATATTCCTAATAGTTTTTTTTTTAATAATTGTCTGATAAATACAACATCTGGACCCACTCAACATCAGTTTCTACTGACTTGTTCCTGTCCTGTCTGGGTTCCACTTTCTAGTTTATTTACATATTTTGTAAGTTTCATTGAAAACTGGACATTTCAGGTAATACAGCAGATCTGACTTTTTCCCCCTGTGGGTGGTTGTAAGTTGCCTGGATTTAATCTGCAGGGTGTCCCCAGCTGTGGGGCTGCTGATGCCTCTGCAAGGGGTAGGGGGCACTCAGTTCTGCCAGTTCTCAAGCTGCTGCCACCACTCCCCAGCCAGCTGGGGTGAAAGGGGAGCATGAGCTTCCATCATCTTAAGGGCCACCTGTTCCGTGCCTGGCTGGCGGCAGCTCCCTCCACGGGGACCTCAGAGTCTGGGAAGCCAGAGCCAGAGCCAGCTGAGTGGGGGTCAGCCTAGACAAGGAGCCACAGGAGCTCTGCTCTTACCCAAAGTCCTTCCTGGCACTTGCCTCCCAGTGTGTTGCTCACCTTTGGTTGGGTTCCAGAGCCCCAAAATGGTTATTTTAACAAATGGTTCCATTTGGTGCTTGTTTGGGAGGGGATTCACTGACCTCTTCACACTGTGCTGAGAACCCACAAGCCGTAACTGCGTGAGCCTGTCTTCCCGCCTTCTCACTCTTTCCTGTCAGCATGGAGGGAAGAGAAGGGCCTCGATGGGCGGCTAATGCTGGCAGCTCGCAGCTGCCAGTGGGACCCTGAGCAGGCACAAGAAGCGGACATGGAGAAGCCAAGCCTGCTGGCATAGGTCAGGCAGCAGCCAGGAGCCGAGGGAGCTCAGCTGCGAGTTTCTGACCTCTGTGTCACTGAGCTGCCTCCTGTCATCTCTCCGCAGTTTGTGCTGAAGCATGAGGCTCTTGCTCACCTCCGGGAAGTGGCGCTTTTCCCCAACACCTTGAGCCCCCATGAGGCCGAGTCCCTGGCACTGGTACGAACCATGATTGGCCAGGTCATGGAGCTGCACCCGGGTGCCCGGTGGTTCCACATCGGCTGTGATGAGGTGGGTGCTTGCCAGTGGCTGGGCCCCAGTTCTGCAGCAACCGGGCTCTGTATTGCAGGGCCTCTCCTCCCACCTGGCAGGCTCTTCTCCTAAAGAAATAGTCCACATCCCAAAGGGTAAAAGTGCTGGCAGGGAGGTTCCCCAGGGAGGCAGTGTGCTGGCACTGAGCTGAGCAAGGCACAGCTGGGTGCAGGCCACCTAGTCCATGCAGGCACTGTGGGGCCGATGCGGGGCAGCCTGCGGCCGAAATGGCCATCCTGCCCCTGGCCTCCAGCAGCAGAACCAGCTCTCAGCTGGCTGGAGGCTGTGTTTGAACTGGTGACTTTCTCCCCAGGAAGGAAATGTGGGGTGGGGAGGGGTGTACTTCGGGGCCGGGGTTGCCAGTGACATCCCTGCCACTTGCCACAAACAGGCACAGGGACTGGAGAGCTGAGCACAGCTGGACCTGAGCTCAGCCGGGGGGGTTACAGGTAATTTTAGCCCCGGAACTTGAGGTTTTTCTTCAAAGGAAATTTTCTTTTTTGTAGTAAAATGCACATTATGTAACACTTACCATTGTAGCCATTTTAAAGCGTGTGATTCAGTAAATGCTAAGTACGTTCACAGTGCTGCCTGCCCCTCATCACCATTAGTTCCAGGACCTTGGGTCTCCCTGATGAAAGCCCCGCCCCGATTCGTGGGCCCCCCCCAACTCCTGCACCCATGTCTCCTTTGTGTTCATGGACCTTCCTCTCCTGGATGTCCAGATAAGTGGAGTCCTACCATGTGCGGCCTTGGGTGTCTGAGCATCATGGTTTGAGCTTCAGACACAGTGCGGGGTGTCGGTGCCCCACTGCATGGGGCTGAGGGACATCCATGTGCAGGTGGCCATATTGTGTTCGTCTGCTCTTCTGTAGGTGGACATCTGGGTGCTCTCTGCCCTGTGGCCGCTGTGTCCCATGCTGTGAACAAAGGAGGTCACAGTGGAGGGTTGGCTCTCGGAAGAGGCAGGGTCACCCTCCACCCCCCCCCACACCTCCTCCTTGGCCAAGGCAGCTGCCTAGGGCCTCAGGCCCGGCCTGAACGCCACTGTCTGCTGGTGAGGGTGCGTGGGCCAGGGGCAAGCCCGTCCTGTCTTACTTCCAGGTCTATTACCTCGGGGAAGGTGAGGCCTCAAGACAGTGGCTGCAGCAGGGACAGAATAACAAAGCAAAACTGTGTCTGTCCCACGTGAAGGCGGTGGCCAGCCATGTGCTGGCCCAGCACCCTGCCACGACGCCCCTGGTGTGGGACGACATGCTGCGCACCATCCCCGAGGACCAGCTCTCAGGTCGGCAGTCCCGGGGAGCAGCTGCACTTGGAGGGGCTTCCTGGGGCCATGAGGGGAGGAAGCCACGTGCTCCTGACCCGGCAGCTGGGAGGAGGCGCTAGCCGAAGCAACCGCAGGAGGCTGCAGCCTCAGGCAGCTTAGCCACTCTTCAGTACTCTCACAGGAAAATGCCTTTCCCCTAAAGGGCATTTTGGGAACCAGGCCCTAGGGGTGGGGCGGGGAAAGGGCCCTACACAACCTCACATAGCCCTGCGGGTGTCGGTGCACCAAGGGTGGCAACAGCCCCCCGACCCTGGGACTTGCCTGCTTGAGGCTTTGGGACAGCACACACCCAAGGCCCACACAGCCCCAGCCCAGAGCAGGGACCCTGAGTCCTGGTGCCCAAGCCGCTGCCCACACCTCTGCAAGGCTCAGCCGTCCTCAAGGCAACCGCGTGTGGCCAGTGGGACTGAGATTAGCCAGAAGTTAATCGTTAGCAGTGCGTCCCTGCTGCAAGGTGCCAGCATGGGACCTGCAGGAAGCTCCAGGCCCCCTGCCTGGGGGCTCACGTTTCAGACTCCATGAGTCTGGTCATTTCCAAAGCTGGCTGGCTTGTGGTTGTGGCATTTACCACCAAAAACAGCACGATGTTGAGTCTGTACTTGAAATCCACATGTCCTCAAACAGACGGTTGTGTTCCATTTTAACACACGGAGCATGGGCTGGAGGAACGTTTCTAGATGGGGCTCGGCACTCATGGCCTCTCTGCCCCCAGCGTCGGGGGTGCCACAGCTGGTGGAGCCTGTGCTCTGGGACTACGGGGCCGACCTGGACATCCATGACAAGGGTCAGTACCACGTTGCTGGGGGAGACCCGTAACAGCCCCCAGACCCTGTAGCTGTGACTGCCCAGCTGTGGGGGTGCAGGGTCTTGGTCACGTGGTTGTCAGAATTCTGTGACTCGCCTGTGTCACCTCGAGCCCCAGCCGGCCCTGGGACAGCAGCCCTTGGCATGCATCCTGCAGCCCAGGCCACTCACAGGGTGGCCTATTCTCCACAGTGTTTTACTAACAAACAGGTGAACTGGGGGCCACTGGTGAACGGCTGGTGTCTCCCTGAGACCGAAGCCTGTGGGGAGTTAAAGCCAGCAGTCACAGCAGCTAAAGCCTCTGGGTTTTCTGTCTGGACAAGCATGGCAGTGCCTGGGGATTCCTGGTTCAGGGCTGGCACGCAGCCTCCTCAGGACCCAGGCCCATCGTGCCTCTTGCTTTCTTGCTCAGCCCTTCTCATGGAAAAGTACCGGGAGTGTGGTTTTTCCCGGCTGTGGGCCGCCAGTGCCTTCAAAGGGGCCACGGGGGCAAGTCAAGCCCTGACCCCCATCGAGCACCACCTCAGGAACCACATGCAGTGGCTGCAGGTGGCAGGCGGTGGGCCAGCGGATATGCTGCAGGGCATCGTCTTGACCGGCTGGCAGAGGTAAGGCTGCACAAGCCCTGGGAGCTCTCCCTCGCCTGGCCTGGGGCCGACAGCTCCCGCTGGCCCCTCCTCAGCCAGTCCGTTCGGGCCTGCCTTTCCTCAGCCGGTTACAGGGAAGGGCCGGCTCTGAGCACGATGTGGCAAGAACCTGGGCCCCAAGGAGCAGGTGCACATTGGACTTGGGCTTTTCACGCCCTGCAGCTGCCCCCAGACTCTGCAGAGAGGCCCCCTAAAGGTGTTCAGGCCCCAGACATGCTGGCCCTTCTGGGCCCCACTCACATCTCTGCATGCTCACGGTCTACAACCTGGCCTCTGAGAGGCCACATATAAATTTGCATCCCATACACGAAGGCAAGAGGGCAGATTTTGGCTCTTTCAGGATTTCACATCATTTGAAAAGTAGGGCTACAAATGAACAACCCCTGTTCCAGGCCAAGTCCTGGCCACAGGTCCACTGCTGCCACTGGGAGGATGAAGGGGAGGCCAGGTGGCCCTTCGCTGGGGGAGGGCAAGTGCCCTGAACCCATAGAGGCAGCTGGCAGCAGGGTCTGGGGAAGAGAGCTCTGGGCCCCCTGGGCCCCACTGACCCTGGGACCTCGCAAAGCTGAGTCAAAGATGAGCTTACACCAGATTGCAGGGTGGCAGCCACAGAGGAGTGAGCTCCAGGCATGGCTTTTGGGGACACAGGCAGCAGCTATGCGGAAGCTTCCAGATGCCCGCCCTGCCATGCAGGGAGTCATGTGCACACATGCTGTGCAGCATGGGCTTTGGAAACTGAGCGCCCCTCTCCTGTGGACTCAGGTACGACCACTTCTCTGTGCTGTGTGAGCTGCTGCCCGTGGGGATCCCGTCCCTCGCTGTCTGTCTGCAGTCGCTGCTCCGTGGTACAGCCCCCACCCCTCCTAGGCAGACAGGTGGCAGGAGGCACAGAGCTGGGTGCCCACGCCCTGCCTGCTGTCCCCTCCAGGCTGGACTCTGCTCTCCCTCTTGGCAGCTGTTCAAACTGCTGCAGGAGCCCCGGACCCCTGGGAGGTGGTGGGCAGTGCAGGGTGGGCCCTGCCTGGCAGGAAGGCTCACCCCAGGCAGCATCTTGGCACCCTCTCTGGCGATGCTGGCAGTGACATTCAGTGTATTTCCATTTTCCACTTTTCATGTGTGCAAGAGGTAGCAGCAGGCTCACCATCGCTGCACTCCCCTTGGGGTTGATGGGGGCATAGCTGGGCCTCGCCACTGGCCCTCCAGGGTTGCTCTGCCCCACCACCCAGGGCCCAGAGGTCCGCCCAGTGCAGCCAGGGCAGGCCCAGACTCCTGGCCCTCCAGAGCCCCCCTGACTGCCTCCATCTGTGGTTGGTTTCAGGAGGCTTTGCCGAAGATGTTAAAGCAAGAGTGGAGAACTTTCTTGGGATTTCAAACCTGGAAATAACTGATTTTACAAGGTAACCACCCTCCCCTCGGCCCTGCCTCCCCCTGGGGGTCAACTGTCTCAGCACGGACTCTCTGCAGTGAGGGGGCCGCCTCCTTCCCCGGTAGCGACATCCTGGCCCTCGTCACGCAAGTCAGCCTGCAGCTGCGCAGCTCCGTGGACGCACTGCTGGAGCGGGACAGGTGAGTGGGCAGTGGTGAGCCCCTCCCCTGCACAGACCTCCTAGGGAAACAACCTTTTTACATTTCAACCAGACTTCAGTTTTTTCAAAGGTATTTTTAAACACCCTGTGCGTGCTTGGCCACCAGGTATGTGACCGGCTGGTTCAGCCACTACCATCGCAGGCGGAGGCTCATCCACCCCGTTATGGTCCAGCACATCCGGCCCCAGGTGCTCAGGTAGCTGCCCTCCCAGCATGGCTCACTTGGGTCCTCTACCCCTGGCAGCAGCTTTGTGTGACAGCTGCTTTTGAATTAAGACAGGCTTTCTAGATGTCACAGCCAGGAATTCCTAGGTGAATCAACTCTGCTAACGCGGCTGTGCCTTAGTGTCAGAGAAGCCAGGGCCTTCCCAGCTGAAAGCCCAGGTAGGGGCCAGGGCTCATCACCAAGCCAGACTGCTTGCAGTCAGTCCGGGGCCTGTTGCTGCCATGGCCACATCCTCCCCAGCACTGCAGGGATGGTTCCTGTGCGCCAGCCAGCCCTCCCTGTGCTCTCCTGGCTTCTGGCGCTGAGCTGAGGCCAACACACTGTCCCCACTGCATGTGTTAAGATGCTGCCAGCCAGTTGTGTACATCCCACTTCCAGGTGTCAGAATGTGACCATCATTCCCCACCAAGCCTATGAGGCCAGTGCTGATGGCCATCCTACAGAAGGGCAGGTGGGCATGGAGCTGTGCTCCCTGGGCTCACTGCGGCCTGCCATTCCCAGCCTCCTGGCCAGGTGGAGCGCCCTCGAGCAGGAACTGCAGGCTGCACTACAGCGCGTTTTCTACCCAGACGCGGTGGAGGAGTGGCTGGAGGAGAACATGCATCCCAGCCTACGGAGGCTACAGGGTCTACTGCAGGACCTCAGTGAGGCAGCTGGCCCCCCACCCCTGCTGGCCAGCCCCTGCCCTGACACAGGTCAGGACCCCTGAGGGGAGGCCTGAGTATGGACTGTTGGCCTGGCCATCACTGGGCCAAGCGTGCCCCCTACAGCCTCACCCAGCCGCACCAGGCCCAATTGCCTCCTGCTGATGGCAGCGCCCAGGCATTGACAGGAAAGTAGGAAACACTGAAGGAAAATGCGTGCCAGGTGGGCCTCCTTGATCTGTGCGTAGACCTTTGATTCCTTTGAAATAAAAAGCATTAAGCTAGACATGCCTGTGGAGATCTGAGACCTCACTGCTGCCCCTGGCCCCAGCTGGCTGCAGTAGGCTCTTCACGGGGTCCCCAGGCCCACCTCAACTCCAGCACTGGGCCCAGAACAACCCAGCCCCGGGGGAGGGTAGCCAGCTAGCCAGACTAGAGTGCCTCACAGCCCACCAGAAACCAATTACAGCGTTTCACACTTTACTTCAGCAACAAAAGCATTTCAGACTTAACCATTTAAAAGCCTAACTTTGGCATGTTTAAATGACTGTGTCCCTCAACGAGGCTGGTAGGTGGCCACGCTGAGAAGGGAGGGGCCCGTGCTTCTCCAGAGCCCTTATGAATGTCCTTACTCTCAGCCAGAGGTCTGGGCCGCACTGCCTTCTGGGTCTGCCCAGCCATTCCCACGCAGCCTCCTTAGCACCTCTCAGGGTGCTCTTGGGGGCCCAGAGGTGGCAGTGAGCCCAACCCACTTCCTGCCACACGCAAAGGGGCTCAAGTACCAGGTCTTCCCAGGGTTCAAGAGAAGCTGGAAATCTCATTTCTGAGAGAGAGGCCTGGTTTTCAAGCACTGCCCAAGGCTAGAAGAGACCTTTTCTAGCCAAGAGGCCTTTGCTTAAGTGCTGTGACAGTCCAACTGGAGTCCTTTAGGATCCTGGATGTGCCATTGCGGCAGAGAGCAGTCTGCACCGGGGAGGCCTCGGCAGAGGCTGCAGCACATGCAGCCAGGTGGGCCCCTCAGTGTCTGCCCTGCGGCCTGGCAGCCTGTGGGCAAGCCCCATACCCTGGGAGCTGAAATCCTACAGAACTGGGGCTGGCAAACCACCCCCCAGCCCGGGCCCAACACCGTGGGGAGCCTGGTGCCCTTCCTAATTCAGAGGCTCTGGCTGGAGGGCTTTGGGGTGGGTCTGTCCAGACCAGGCCATGCTCCCTGTTGCCCTCACAACCCACACTGCCCCGGCAGAGGCCGTGCGACTCCAGGAGGCAGATCTGGGGCCCGTGCCTCCCTGGACCTCAGTCTTGCAGAGAAGGCCCAGCCTGTGGTTTTGTTCAAAGGGCAGAAGCAAGCAGCAGGGATGGCCAAAGGCCTGGCCCTGGGGCTGCCAGGGACACAGCTGGGGCTCAAGAGGAACACGCCAGCAGCCCATGAAGCCTGTGGAGGTGCGGTCAGAACCCAGGCTGGAGGCTCTGTAGGCATCAGCTCTGGCGCCCAGGGCCGTCAGCCTCACTGTCGCTGCTCTGAGACAGCTCCACGGGGCTCTCAAGGCGGTGCAGTTCCAGGAAGGTGGTGATGAGCTTGGCGATGGCTTCCACATCACTGGGTTAGGCCAGCAGCGGGAGGGAGGGGGTTACTGCGGGGCGCTCACCCCAGACCACCCACCTGCACACCCTCGGGACTCCCCACCAGGACCCAGCACCTGTCCTGGTCCCCACTCACACCCTAGCTCAGCCGTGTGGTGGCATGCTTGTCCCCCTAGTCTATACCCTCCTCCCCCATGTTCCCTGAGGCCTCCTCTCCCTGCGCCCTACCATGCCAGGTGGTCCATTGTGAGGGCTGTCTGATGGGGGTGAGGGGCACAGGCTGACAGCTGTGGCCAATCAGCTGCTAGCTTACCTGCGGTGGCCCATGACAGCACTCTGGGTGAGGGGGTGGGAGAAGCCTGTTGCAAACCGCAGCACAACCACGTAGCCCTTCCCAAAGTACCGGACCTTCTCCTCCTCCACATTCACATCCCGGATGTCATTTAGCAGGACCACCACTGTCAGTGGGGGCAAGTCAGTAGCAGCGTCGTTTGCCCACCCTGCCCCTCCTGCCCATATGCTGGGCATAGCCACTTTGGGGCCACCAGAGGACATCATGCCACGAAACAGAAAGCATCTTGTCACTGTGACACAACCCTAGGGGATAGTCACAGGGCAACGACCACAGACCAGTCATTCAGCTGCTGGTTGACATCCAGCTTGGGTGATAAGGAACATCCAGTGGACCCATCGTTGCCTAGGAAAGCCCTGCTGTGCCCTGTGAGGAGTCGGACACGTCCAGGTGCTGCCCACCGTTCTGCTTCATTACCCCCAGATGCTGGTCCCTAATGACCAGTCACTGAGCTGAGGGCTGCCTGGCAATTTCCTTTGGGACAGGGTGCACCAGGGCCCCCATGCATCTGCACTGTGCATCAAGCAGCAGCTTGGACTCAGCCCACCTCCAGCTGCAGGCCCGGTCTACCTTTGCCCTCCACCCAGCCCAGAGTAATCCGCCTTCTGCCGTGCCCACACTTCCTCACCTTGGTCGTGTCCTGCTCTGCAAAAAGTCAGCAGCTTCTTGTACAAGCTGAATGTCTTCAGCACAACCTTCCCTGTGCTCTTGTTGAAGATGGCTTCCTGGAAAACCAGCCAGAGGGCGGTCCCTCGGTTGCTGGCCTCTGCGCGCCGGCCAACCACACACAAACCCTGGGGGAACCTGGGCCTGCCCACTGCATCCCCACCCTCACCAGAACAGACATGCAAGAAGGGGAAACCCGACTTCCTTCCCATCCCAGTCAGAACCCCAAGTGCTGCTCCACCGGAGCCAAACACCTACAGCCCAGCCCTCTGCCCCTCGTTGGGGACTGGGGCGTGTGGCAGGAGCTGTGGTGTAAAGAGGAGGCGGCTGTAGAAGCAGGCTTTCTCCCCTCTTTGCAGGCAGAAGAAAGTAAGTATAGTGGCTGATGTTCTTCAAATGAGAGAACAGAGGTCAGAAAGCAGCTCATCAAGAGGACCAAGGTGAGGGAGGGTGCTGGCCACTTTGGCAGCAGACACCCTCCATTCCACTCTGCTACTGCAACACTCTGAGAGCCTGGTTAAAAAACAGTGATAAAGAGCTTCCCAGAGAAAAACGGCTTCAGAGGATCCTTAGCCAGGGACGGTTGCAGACAGGTGATGGCCAGGGGCTGAGTCAGCTAACCAGATGTCACTAAACTAAAGTGCCAGGGCAGGAGTGTCGGGCCCTGGAGCCTGCCTTCCTGCTGTTTCCCGCAGCAGGGATGCCGGGTGGGGAACCGAGCACCCTTGCTCGTGCTGGGCTTACCTCCCAGTCCTCCAGGTGCTGCACAGCCACAAACAGGCAGCCGGTGACGTAGAAGAGCTTCCACCCCAGACTATCTGGGGGCAGACACGGGACACAACCAGGTGAGGGATGGCAGCAGAGGGCTGACGTGCCCAGGGGTTCCCCCTCCCAGCATGGCCATTTTCCCAGACACGGGCAAGAGTGTGTCTGGGGCTTGCTAACTGCCCAGGCCTGCCAGGGCCCCTGCCCAGGGTGGCCAGCAGTGCTGTGAGCCTGTCATGCAGGACAGCCAGGGACTCTCTGCGGCACTGTGCTTTGTCCCCTCCCTGGTATCTCCCTGAGACAGGCAGTCAGGGCTCTGCCCCACACAGCACAGTTCTGATGCTGAAGACATGGGAGGAATGGCTGAGAGCGGAGCTCATCCTGAAGCAGCCTTGGGCAAACACACCTTTTTGAGGAGTATTGTATGTCAGGAAAGTGCTCGAGATCTAACAGGGAAGAGCTCAGGCTGTGAGGGACAAGCATTTTTGGAAGAATACACATGCAGGGGGAGGTGGGGCTGCGCCGGCCAACCCTCAAGAGGCAGAGGCACTGGCGATCTGAAAGGCCAAGCCTTGGTGGATCACAAATGGTGGATTTTCCTCTATTTTCCAAACAGCCAAGGAAGTAACTGGGAGGCAGGTGATGCCCCTCACCTCCACTGTAGTAGGCAGCAGCCAGGCCAATCGACAAGATTCCTGTGAAGAGAAAGCAGGGCCTTCCTAATGGACCTCCACCAGCCCAGAGCCCACCTCCTCCCAGGAACCACAGCCAGGTGGGCAGGTCCTTCCCCTTGCTAGCCTTGGCTGTGGGCAGGGAGCAGAGGGACAAGCCCAGCAGGGTCAGAATGGGGGGAAACAGCCAAGAAGTTCATTCAGGAACACACTCTACACCATTCACGGTATTCACTGGACATGCCCATGTACTCCAGGCTCCGGAGCTGACCAGAGAACCAGAGGAGCCTGATGTGCCTTTTACCCCAACAGCAAACAGTGTGGAGTGAACGAACCCAAGACCGTGCACAATTACCACAGGGCATGCAAGGTGAACTGGGCAGCAGGCTGCTGCAGTGTCCTGGGAAGGACCAGAGGCTACTCACTGAGGGGCCTCGGATGGGCAGGGACAAGGACAGAAGGAAAAAGGAATGCACTGTTAACCCTCACGTGGGCCTGCAACATACAGAGACCTCAGAAGAGCATGCAGGGTATTAACAAAAAGATATTTAATGGTGAAAAAAGACAAGGCAGAGAGGATCCTCTGTGAATGTGCACACAGAATAAAAGCTGGAAGGATACTAAGGATACAACAGTTGATGTATTTTGGTTAGTAGAACAAAGAAAGTTTTGTTTCACTTTAATCCTTTCTTAAAATTAGGTTTTTAATTTGGGGGAAATATGGAAATCCTTACCAACTAACAAGGACCAAGACCTGATGCCTGGAGCCCTCTTCAGATGGAGGCGGGAGCCGGAGCGCGTCTCCACCTGCATGTACATCCCTGAGGCGAGAGGCACCACTCACCGGAGACGCTGGGGAAGCGCAGACACGGACGGCGGGCGACTTGCAGACACAGGCGGGGAACCCGGCAAGCGCCCGCCCGGCAGAAAGGCCTGCTCTGCCCAGCTACCCCGGTCGCGGTGGGCTGCGTCCCGTTCGGGTCGCAAAGTTCCCACGAGCCCTGGATCATACCCTGCTGCCGTCCCGCCCGGAACCCGCCAGCCCGCAGTCCGTCTCCCTGCGGAACCCACAGAACGCCCTTGCCCCCAAGCCCGCCCCGCCGGGGGAGCGGCCCCTAAGTTCCGGCAGCTGAGCCCGTCCCACGGACGCCCGCAGCTCCTGCGGCGGCGGCACCGAGGGCCGGGTTCCAGGCCGGCTCGCGCGACCCCGCTCCCCGGGTGCCCCGGGGTTCCGGTCAGTCTGACACCGCCTGGCGGGCTCGCTTCGTACGACGAGCCCTGGATCTCTGGGTTTCGGCCCCGGGCCCGCGGCATCACCCGGTCTCCGCAGCCCGCCCGACACCCCCGCCGCGCCCCTTCTCGGCCGCCCACGCCGGGTCCCGATCCGCGCTCCGAGGCGGGGCGCGCAAACCCGCCCTAGCCCCAGCCCCAACCCCAGCCCCAACGGCCGCGCGCCCCAGGCGCCTACCGTGGGCTCGAGCTGGCGCGGACGCGGACCGCAGCGTAGAGGCCGGAACGCGGGACGGCGGCAGGCCGCGGGCTTCCGGGTTGGGGGCTGGGGTGGGGGTGGGGCTCCTACTTCTTGCGTTGGGGGCGGAGCCTATAACTTCCGGTGTTGGGGCGGGGCCTCCTACATCCGGGCTGGGGAGGGGTTAATGGTGCTTCTGCGACGGGATAGGGACAGCGTTAACTTCTGGGCCCGCAGACTTCCGGCCGTGACCCACTCCCGAAGGGGCGAGGTTCCGAGCGGCGCTGTGTCCTCCCAGCGCTAGCGGAGCCGGCGCAGCAGTCAGGAAACCGGTCGTTTGTGCTGGGCAGCGGTCGCTGGTCCGTAGGCGCCCGTTCCTGTTCTAAGAATGTTTGGGAGTAACCAAACCCTGAAGTGGGAGGAAAATGTGAAGAACGTAAAGGAAATGTAACAGTAAATGTGTACAAACTATGTAGAAACGGTAAAAGCTTTAAGAGAAACATTAAAGGATGTTAACCTAAAATTTTTAATTTTCAGTTGTCTTATCAGCAAAATCGGTTGATTCAGGACAAGCAGCTATCCCAGAACAGAGGGGCAGAGGCTCTTTTACAGAGAAAGGGAATGTGGGTTCTAAGCTGAAAGCCCTTTGGAGGAAGCTGGAGTAAAGGTTGCTGATTG
This sequence comes from Smutsia gigantea, assembly GCA_032199065.1. NCBI lineage: Eukaryota > Metazoa > Chordata > Mammalia > Pholidota > Manidae > Smutsia > Smutsia gigantea. The sequence continues at coordinate 88,504 of JAVSCE010012945.1, forward strand.
GCTGGGCTGTTCCCGGGTCAGGCAGCAACTCTTCCCTTCTCTTGTTGGGCGGTGAGGAGGCCAAAATAGCGTTAAGTTGTATAGTGGGGTCCTGCGGGGTCTGCAGTTGACCAGGGGCGGCTGGTGGAGGCTCCCCCTGCAGGCCTCCCGACAGGGCAGTGAGGCTTCCCTTTATCAGTATTCACAAACAGAACCAAAACGGTTGTTCATAATTGGGAAATGACTGTAGAAATGTTGTTCTCCCAATTTCACCAGTAGATTCATTGCAATCCTAGTAAGAAGGTCAGCACGTTAAAAAATTAAATCTAAACAGCATGTGCAAGATACAACGGAGGGCGTAGGTGGAAACCAGATATCTCTGACCGGGAAAACCTCAGTGTGGCTGGGAAGACATTCACATGTTTGCGATGGAAGCTTTTCTGTGGCTAAAAAACTTTACCTAATGTGTGGGCAGAAGGATTGTTGTAGGAGAGACGATTTCCCAAGGAAAACCTTCCGGTGGCTGCTTCAGTGGCCTCCCTGTTCCATTCTCCACCAAAACCCTCACCACCTGCCCCCACTGCAGCTAGATGAGGACTCAGTGGGGCTCAGTCACATGGTCCTGGTCAGGACCCCAGCTTGCCTTTCTATTCCCAGCCAGATGGAGGAGGACACTATGTGGAACAGGGCCACACAGGCACTCCTTCAGTCAGTGATCTCCAAAGGGGTGGTCAAGATGAACTGCACGGTGCTGGCGGAGCATACTTATTTTTAGCATTTTATATCTTTTATGTGTTGTAATTTACATAAGATTAATACAATAGCTCATAATATCTGATCAATACATGGGTTGGTGTGCATAACTCTAGTTTAACCAAATGTAGGCACATGATCAAAAATTCAGAGACAAATCTACCAGTCTTCTTCAGATACTCTCTCTGCTTGTGGTTTCCACACGAATCAGAATCACTTGATGGCTTATTGAAACAGATTGCTGGGCCAGCAGGGGGTGGTGCTTGAAGATGTAGATGTTGCCAATGCTACTGGTTCAGGAACCACACATTGAGAACCTCTGTTCTAAGCTGCAGCAAAATGCCCCATCCTGAACACAGCAGGTTCTGACTTGAAGCCTCAGCTCACATTGTATGTTCCTGAAATGGTCCTCCCCTGTGTTCAGGTTCCACACCATCTTGAAAGTCCTTTCACTTGTTAGCACTTCTGTTAGTCCTTCTGCTTGCTGCAGCCGGCAGTGACCTTATTCCTCAGAATTTAGGTAGAACTAAGTTGATACTCAGAAAATTCTACTTTGCTTTACACTTAGCATAATTTCAACTTTACTATTAGGTTATAAGCCACTTAAAGATGAGCCTACACTGGTATTCTACAAATGTTATGTGAGTGAACAAGTGATACCTGAGTTAGTTAAAATCCTGATGGATATTGTAATAGCCAAAGACTGGACATAAATATAATATCCATAAATAGGAGACTTGGTAAGGTCTGTATTTTGCCAATTATAAATGCATTATATTTCAGCTTGAAATTCAGATTTCATTGCCTGTTCTGTAAATATAGATCTGAGCCCCTTATATCTTCTGTGCTCTCTGGCAAGAGGTTAAGATTTGTCAATATAATAGAGGGTGCCGAAGAGACACTGCAGAAGGAAGAACATTTCTTCCTGGTTCTGTGTGTTAGAGCTGCAAACTTCTGCAGCTCACAGGGCTTCTCCAGTGTCTGGCTCTTACAGTGCACTTAGGCCAGCAGCACCCAGCATCCACCAGCTTCCCAGGGCACCCCCTTGAGTAGTTTTGTAGCAAAGTGCCTCCAGTGAGACTCCTGGGAAAAAGCTTTCCATGGCACCCTGGAAGGATTTCCAACAAGTCCCACCACTGCAGCCCCAAGAGGCCTGCCTGCCATTCAGTAAGCCACAGCTGGTCCTCTTCCACAAGGTCCAGATCTCATCCCTGAGAAAAGAGGGGGCTTCTCACTGGGTGCCCCACCATAGCTCAAGGGATGATGGTTAACCCTAATGTCTTGCTATTCATATATTCTTTATAGTCCCATGTACTTCTTACTAGCCAATCTCTCCTTGCTCCAATATCCAGTAATAGGTAATACTTCTCTCTCTGTTCAATTAAACCCTCTCTATTCAAATAACTGTATGGTTTCTCTCTTCATTGGACCCTGCCAAATACAAGTATCCACACAATGGAGTGCTATGCAGCTGTGAAAAAGGAATGAGGAATTACTAGAGTGCTCTACAGCATACACTGTTGAGTGAAAAGAGCAAGATGAAGAAAAGTGTAAGTATACTATAGTTTAATAAGGTGATTACAGGATGCAAATATATATATAAAGAGACAGATACAACAACATATAAAATGTATTTTTGTTATAGATAGGAGAGCTACTATTTTTTAAATTAAGGTATCATTGATATACAATCTTATGAAGGTTTCACATGAGGAACTTGTGGTTAGTACATTCACCCATATTACCAAGTCCCCCCCACATACCCCATAGCAATCACTGTCCATCAGCAAAATAAGATGCTATAGAGTCACTACTTGTGCTATACTGCCTTCCCCATGACCCCCTCTACATGATGTGTTCTAATCATAATACTGCTTAATCTCCTTCTCCCTCCCTCCCCATCCCTCCCCTTTGGTAACCACTAGTCCCTTCTACAGTTGTAGTCTGTGAGTCTGCTGCTGTTTTGTTCCTTCAGTTTTGCTTTGTTGTTATACTCCACAAATGAGGGAAATCATTTTATACTTGTCTTTCCCTGACTGGCTTATTTCACTGAGCATAATACCCTCTAGCTCCATCCATGTTGTTGCAAGTGGTAGGATTAGTTTTCTTCTTATGGCTGAATAATATTCCATTGTGTATATGTACCACGTCTTCTTTATCCATTCATCTACTGATGGACACTTAGGTTGCTTCCATTATCCTGGCTATTGTAAATAGTGCTGCGATAAACATAGGGGTGCATGTGTCTTTTTCAAACTGGGCTGCTGCATTCTTACGGTAAATTCCTAGGAGTGGAATTCCTGGGTCAAATGGTATTTCGATTTTTAGTTTTTTGAGGAACCTCCATATTACTTTCCACAATGGTTGAACTAATTTACATTCCCACCAGCAGTGTAGGAGGGTTCTTTCTTTGGATTCTCTCCAGTATTTGTTGTTCTCTGTCTTTTGTTTTGCCATCCTAACTGGTGTGAGGTGATATCTCATTGTGGTTTTAATTTGCATTTCCCTGATGATTAGAGTTGTGGAGCAACATTTCATGTGCCTGTTGGCCATCTGAATTTCTTCTTTGGAGAAGTGTCTCTTCAGATCCTCTGCCCATTCTTTAATTGGGTTATTTGCTTTTGGGGCATTGAGGTGTGTGAGCTCTTTATATATTTTGGATGTTAATCTCTTGTCGGATATGTCATTTATGAATATATTCTCCCATACCGTAGGATACCTTTTAGTTCTGCTGATGGTGTACTTTGCTGTACAAAAGTTTTTTATCATGATGTAGTCCCATGTGTTCATTTTTTATTTTTTTCCCTTGCCCGAGGAGATGCATTCAGGAAAAAGTTGCTCATGTTTATATTTAAGAGATTTTTGCCTATGTTTTCTTCTAAGAGTTTTATGGTCTCATGACTTACATTCAGGTCTTTGATCCATTTTGAGTTTACATTTATGTATGGGGTTAGACAATAATCCAGTTTCATTCTCTTGCATGTAGCTGTCCAGTTTTGCCAACACCAGCTGTTGAAGAGGCTGTCATTTCCCCATTGTATATCCATGGCTCCTTTATTGTATATTAATTGACCATATATGCTTGGGTTTATATCTGGGCTCTCTAGTCTGTTCCATTGGTCTATGGGTCTGTTCTTGTGCCAGTACCAAACTGTCTTGATTACTATGGCTTTATAGTAGAGCTTGAAGTCTGGGAGTATGATCTCCCCCCCCCATTCTGCTTTATTCTTCCTTCTCAGGATTGCCTTGGCTATTTGGGGTCTTTTGTGGTGACAGCTAGTTAACCTTAGGAGCACATCCATCTAGAGCAGTCCCTCCAAAATACACTGTAGAGATGGTGTGTGGGAGGTAAATTCTGTCAACTTTTGCTTATCCCTGCTTCAAATTTAAATGATAATCTTGTTGGGTAGGGTATTCTTGGTTCGAGGCCCTTTCGTTTCATTGCATTAAATATATCATGTCATTCACTTCTGACCTGTAAGGTTTCTGCTGAGAAGTCTGGTGATAGCCTGATGGGTTTTCTTTGTATGTGATCTTTTTTCTCTCTCTAGCTGCCTTTAATACTCTGTCTTTATCTTTGATCTTTGCCATTTTAATTATTATGTCTTGGTGTTGTCTTCCTTGGGTCCCTTGTGTTGGGAGATCTGTGCACTTTCATGGCCTGAGAGACTATTTCCTTCCCCAGATTGGAGAAGTTTTCAGCAATTATTTCCTCAAGGCACTTTCTATCCCTTTTTCTCTTTCTTCTTCTTCTGGCACCCCCATAATGCTAATATTGTTCCATTTGGATTGGTCACAGAGTGCCTTATTATTCTTTCATTCCTAGATATCCTTTTTTCTTTCTCTGCCTGAGCTTCTTTGTATTCCTGTTCTCTAATTTCTATTCCACTGGCTGTCTCTTCTACCTCTTCTAATCTTCTTTTAATCCTTCCATTGTATGTTTAATTTCAGCTACTGTATTTTTCAAAGTCTCTCTTGAAGTCGTCCCTCAGATCTTGGATATTTTTCTGTAGCTCCATGAGCATGTTTACGATTTTTATTTTGAAATCTTTATCAAGAAGACTGTTGATTTCAGTTTCATTGAGCCCTCTTTCTGGTGTTTGTGGGACTTTGGATTGAACAAGGTTCTTTTGATGTTTCATTCCTACATGAGTAATATGGAATGATAACTTTGTGTAGGTGGTGCCCTCTAGTGCCTAGGAGCTCTATTCTCTGGAGCTACCCAGCCCCTGGAGCGATTGCAGGCACTGGTGCCTGCCTAGAGGACAGAGCTCTTTCCAGCTTCCCCGCTGCAGTGCCTGCCTCCAGTGCCAGGGTCAGTGGACCGAGCATGCAGGGAGCAGCCTCTGTGTTAAGACCCTGTAGCTGCTGTAGGCGGCGCTGCCTTCCAGCTGGCCTGGCACAATGGTGGGAGCAGCAGGCTTGCAAGCAGGTGCTGGCAGGGAGGAAGGAATGGCAGGCTATGTATCGCAATGGGGGGCCTTGGGGCTGTATTGCCAGCCAGAGGATTGAGCACCTGAGTGTCCTGAAAGTCTCACCCTGCTGGGATGAGTGTGCTGGGACAATTTTGTTCACCTGTCCATTCTCCTGAGCAGCAGGCCCTGTGTAATCCTTGGCCCCTTTAGCAGCCTTCTCGGTGTTGGGAAGTCTTTAAAGGGCCTGCCTTTCTTTTGTCCCAGAACGTCTGATTGTGGGTATCTGTTCTCCACAAGTGGTAGAAGTCTCAGGTTCTCTGAGTATTCCCCCTGTCCCTGCTTTCCAACCCATCTAATCTTGAGAGCACCATGCAATGTGGGTTCATGCTCCCAGGGCAGATCTCCAGGGGTGGGTATTTAGCAGTCCTGGGCTTCTACTCCCTCCACACTCCCTCTCTCTTTCTCCCGCTGGTGAGCTGGGTTGGGGAGAAGGCTTGGGTCCCACCAGCTCGTGACTTTGCTATTTTACCCTTTTCTGTGAAGTCTTCTCTTTTCCCCAGAGGTAGGCCGTCTGTCACAATTTCTTTATGGTCACTCTTTCAGGATTAGTTGTATTTGCTGTGTTTTCGTGTTATATGTGGGTTTGGGAGATTTCTGCCTCACTTCTCATGCTGCCATCTTTCCCCCACCTCTCTTCCACATTTTATATCAAGAGTTAGTATTGTTTTATGTGTGCCATGTGAGACATTATATTTTTTATAGGTGCCACTGTGAAAGGAGTCAAAGATGTAAGATCAATGGTTATTAATTAGAATCTTGTATTCCTGGATTTGCATTAGAAGGATCAGTGTGAATCCATCATGTTTTGTCTTTAAGAAGTACATGTTTCCTAATGCTGTCTACTGAAAAGTCTTAGAAACAGTGACCAACCCAGTAACAATAAGCAATTCCTGTATCCATATTGTGGCTTTTTAATATCAATTCCTACTAATGTAACCAGGCTTCTTAGAAAAAGGACAGATTTCAGATCTAGAGCAGGAAATGTACAAGGAAATGTGTCAAACAGCAAAGAGACTATTAGCCACCTTGCCAAAATAATTTAGGAGCCTAACTGAAGAGATTCTCATTATGATATATTTTTTAATTATTTTGTTCACTTTTGGAAGATGCTGACAAACTCAGATTTTTTGACTGGTTAATGAAGTGAAGAAACAATCATATATCCTGCCTTTCTTTATAAAATTTACAACAGTATCCAAGTAGTGGATGAGAGGAATTTCTCATTATATAGTATTCCTGCTAATAAGTGAAGAAATGGTAGGGTGAAATAACGAATGGATTCAGGCAATTTCATGAGTGCATGCTGATGTCACAAAAAGGACAGTTAGCTATGTTAACCTTAAAAACGAAACTCAATTATTTCTCCAGCAGAAACAGGTTTATTTGGGAGCAGCAGAGAACGACGACTAAAGCCAGGCAGCTCCAGCAGAACCACAGGCAAACACAGGAGAGGAAGCTTTTACAGAGAAAGGGTTGGGAGGACTGTTCTTACGAAAAAGCTCACTGGGGAAAACTGGGAGTCCCATGTGTCCTGGCTGCCCATTGGGTAAGCTGTGACCTCTTTCACTAGCTGGGCTGTTGCAGGGCAGGCGGGAACCCTCCTCCTGCGGGCAGCATGGCCCAGCACCTCCCACCAGCCCCCCATCAGCCATGTCCTGAGGTTCCCGTTATTCATTTTCACAAACACTGGAGCTCCTGATGGAATTACACACCACTACCCATAGTCTTGACAAAAAATTTAACCGATCAAGCCACTAGACTGTTCTAACTACTCTCTACTGGAAATTCAGAGGACAAAGGTGTATTAAGAGACACCACAGGATGCAGCAATTGTGGGAAGACCTACGCCAAGCAACCTAATTTCTTTATAAGGACGAAAGGAGAAAGGATGTTCACGCAACCTACAAATTTAAAAAACAAAACAAATAATCCCAACAAAACCTAAAAATTGGGAACTCCCTGTGGTGTCTTTGCAACTTCTACGGGAGCCTCAAGTTACTTTGAAACTTTTTTTATTTTTTAAGACTTAGGAAACACACAAACCAATTGCAATACAGACTAATTGGACCTTATCTAGATCCTGATTTAAATAAAAAAAATAAGACAGGCAAAGGGGGAAACCTGGACAAAAACTACATTATTTGATGTAACTAGGTAACTGAAGTTTGCTTTTTTCACACGATGATATTGTAGATGTTTTTTTAAAACATTAATATATATATATATACAAATGACAACCTAAAATGATTGTCTTTGTCACGCTGAAGATCGAAGGCAGGAGTTTTCCGAGGTGCTGATGTGGATTTGGGGAATGCAGAGGGTCACCTGGAGGCCTCCTGAATTTGATGCGTTTGCAGAAGGCTGTATGAACCAAAATTTCTATAAAAATGTAATGAGAAGACTTAACCTAGTAAGGTAGTGGGACCTGGACGAGCCCTAAGTCGTTGACCTCGGTGCAGCGGGGCGAGCTGAGCCCCACAGCCACTTTTCTGAGCCCTCCGAGTGCGACTCCCCCATCGGACCTTCGCACGCCGATTCCGGGTCGCGCTAACGGCGAACCGACCCCGGCGAGTCGGGCGGGTAGCGCTCGGCCAGACGCACCACTTCCCGGAAGCCGCTCCCGCGCGCCCCACCGCGCGTGCGCGCCGCTAACCCCCCCCACCACCCCCACGCCGGGTCTACGTGACGCACCCTGGGGTCGCAATGGCGGTGGACCAAGCCATGAGGTAGCCGCCTGTCCGCACCCAGCGGGCCGGCCCGGACGCCCGGGGCTACTCCAGCTTGCCTCCTGGAACGGTCCACGCTCGCCTCGCCGGCCGACCCGCACGCAGCCAAACCCTGCGCGAGAACCTGTACGGACCTCCGACGGCGCCGGAAAACACCGGGCGCCCCACCCTGCGCACTCCCATTGGCTGCGAGGCCCGGCCCGGCCCTTTCCGAGTCCTCGTTGGCCTGGGCAGAGCCGTGTTGGGCGGTGCTCGCCGTCCACTGCATGCTCCTATTGGTTAGGGGGTGTGGCCCGCCATTTCCTGGAACTCTCATTGGCCAAGCCGGGCCGGGGGCGACTACAAAGGGCAGCTGGTGGCCGTGTCCGTGTCTTGCGGAGCTCCCCTCAGGCCGTTCCCCCTGGGCCCTGCCCGTCCTGCTCCAAATGAAGTGTGAGCGCTGCACGCGGAAGGTGGGCACCGCGCGCCTGGGCCGTGGGTGGGTCGGGACCGCTAGGGACAGAGCTGCTCGAGTAGCGGTCAGGGGGTCGGCCCGGCGCGATCCGGGTCGGGTGGCTGGCCCGGAGCAGCCTGCGCGAGCCCCTGCCCCGGAGCGGGCAGTGCGGGAGCGGCCCCCGGAGTCAAGGCTCGAGGGTCTCTGCCTCCGCCTCCCTCGCTGACGTGGGGACCTCAGGGTCTTGAGACTTGGTCCGGGTTTTGGGGTAGAGTTGGCGAGCTCGAGGCCCAGCGGGGGCCCGCGCACCACCGCTGCACCTTGCCAGGTGAAAGGTTAGGTCCAGTCACCTTGTGGGTCACGTTACGTTTGCGGTCATGCTTGGTCTTTCTAGCTCTCTGTGCACCTGTCTCCGTTCGCAGCAGTGCCTGAAAGCCAAAAGCCCCAGGAAACAAGCCAACCTCTGGTACCACTCAGGGCCGTCTTAGAAAACACCATTCTTGATGTGAGCGATGGGTAGGATGAGGGTGTTTTACACTTTCTGAAAATTTACATTTTCATAGTGGCAAGGCAATACAGAAGTGCAGGAAGGAAACGTGGCCCGTCCTCCTGTTCCCCTGGGTAAACTGGGGCTGTGATAGCCTTCTACACTCGTTTCCTCGCTGAGATGACAAATAACTACACAGTGTGCCTATAGGCAGTTTGTTCGTTTTTCCAAAAATTGAGTCATATCATAAATATTACTCTGTCACGTGTTTTTGTTAACTTAACAATATACAGGAGGCCCCTTTTCAGTGTTACCTGTGATATTAGTTCAACTTGTTCTGAGTATACATGTTTCCAGGTAGTTGGGCATGAATTTACCTGTTGATGGAAGGCCATACTTCTAGTTTTCAGTTATTGCAGTGCATACAGATAAAGGGGTGTGTCTGCCCACTGGTATGGCCACATGCCTGCAAATACAGTTGCTTCTATTTCTGTATGAAAGATTTCCAAAC